>JAEIFU010002259.1:0-47383 GCA_018904235.1 Lordiphosa stackelbergi
CCTCGGCCACGCACATATTTTCAAACCTTAGTTCACGCACATGGTGCCTGGCCAGACCCAATGCATTTGTATGGAGAATAAGGGTTCAAGCTATTGAATTTTTAGCTCACGTAGGTAATTTATTTTTATTTCTTACCTTTTTATTTCGTTTTGACATAGAATCAGCTACCTGTAGGAGGAAAAATATACCTGAAAAATTTCGAAATGTAGAAAAAAAACATTTTTTTTTTGGTTCATTTTTTTCATTTATTATAATTCAAAAGAAATATGTTTGAACAAAAGAAATGGAATGTTAATGGGTTTTATTGTGAAATATGATACAAATATCTTTATGTATTTGAAGAAAGACATGAGAAGCATGTATAATCGATTTTTGAGTGTTGCTGGCAGACAGCATTATTACATTTGCAGCAGTAAAAACGAGTTTTGCGACGCACTTTATCGCCTTGTTGTAAACAAATACGACAATCTTTTCGGCCAGTGAGTGTATCAGGACCACTACGGTTAGCAACAACACTAACAGGAATATTTATTTCTCTGCCGAAAAACAATTCAAAAGCCATACGAGTCGTAGGCTGTGCGAGAATGTGTGGATTATTCATGCGATTTTCAATATTTGCGAGAACCAATGTTTTGGAAAGCGTGTTCAAAAATGTGCGTCTTCCGTCTATTTTAGTGGTGCCTCCATTCTCTTTGCAAATGATATATGTTGCCAATGCCATTACATCAATAATGTTACAGAAAAAAAGCTAATGTCCAGCGTCTGGTTGGCCGTTTTTGTTGTATAATGCGTAACCATTTGATCCATAGAATAAACGCCAGCCTTAGTCGAATTATAAAACAAAATCGCTTCGGGTTTCAATGCTTCGCCTTCAATATTCTTTGTGTAATGAACAGTTGATAGTAAATTTACTGCCCTATTCTTTTTTGGCACATAACTGCAAAGTGCAACAAGGTTTTCATAGAAACCAAACACAGATGAAAGGACTGGCCGTTTGTCATTCTTCTTCACTTCTTTTGGAAGACATCTTTTGTTTGAACGAATAGTGCCAGCAAATGATGCCAATTGCAGCCAATCGTTTAGTACCGTCCAATGTTGTGAAAAAAATTATCGGCTACCATTGTTCTGCCGCTATTGGTGTAACGATTTGCAAAATGCATCAACACATTTTCGCCTTGATTCACCTCTCTCTGTGCTCCTTCTTCTTTTCCAGTGTATAATTTTCCTTGTAGGGGGAAATTTTGTTTTCGAATCGCATGCCCACCATACTTTTATTCCATATTTTGCTGTCTTTGATGGAATATATTGTGTAAATTTAGTTCGGCCACGATATGGAAACAACTGCTCATCGACGGTTACATTTTCCTATGGCTCATAATATCGGGCAAGATTTTCATTGAGAAAATTCCATATATCATATATCTGTTTTCTCGTACATTCGACTTTCAGCTGCTCATACACAACAAGAAAAGACGCTCGATAGTAACACACACACATGTATGCATGTAAATACATGCGTGCGTGTGTTCTATGTGAACATATGTGGCATGCGAGACAGAATATGTAATAAAAAGAGGTAAAAACTCACATATAATCATCAAAACACACTGTATTCCATACATTTCCATACAAAATACATAGGGGTCTCGCCGGCACCATGTGCGTGAACTAAGGTGTACTTTTTTATATCCTCATTTCTCGTCCTGTCTGAAGGACTTTTGAATTTTTTTTTTTGCATAAATCGAAAGCCAATAAAATTTTAGGAGGGTACCCTGAAGCACGTTCCGATATCTCAATTATAACTATATATTAAATTAATGCTCAAAAACAGAATATGCCTGGCCAGAACCATGTGCGTCGCCGAGGGTTAAAACGTCAGAGTTTCAGTGTGCAATTAGCAGCCATTATCGCAGTCACATTGCCACTTAGCCGACTTCTTCAAAGTGAATCCGCGGACTTGGAAACAGCGATGAAATGCACAGAGACCGTTACAGCCGAACTGGAAAATATGCAAAAAAAAGGGATAAGCCAAGCTTCTCTCAATCTCTTGGCGTAAGTGCTAATAATTTTTCGCGCAAGAGAAAGGGAACTACAGCTTAACGCCAAATCCGAATGGCAATATTCGAAAAATAATACTTTGGAGACGAAACATGGCCAACGCTTTGCATCCAAAAACCTTGTAAGAAGCAATGCTGAAAACTGACTCTGCAGAGTCCAGCGCGCTGTAATGTTGCCAAATGTTTATATTCTGCTGCAAATATTCATGTCATTGCTAATTACAACATCCGCTGCAGAATGATCTTTCTTCTTCTTTGAAGATTTTAAATACATATTTGCGGAATTCGAAAGGGAAAACCCGCTTAAATGGATTGGTCCTTTTAAATATTCATCATGATTCATCGATTGGAGATTCTTTTAAATAAGTAGCTAT
Source organism: Lordiphosa stackelbergi (assembly GCA_018904235.1). NCBI lineage: Eukaryota > Metazoa > Arthropoda > Insecta > Diptera > Drosophilidae > Lordiphosa > Lordiphosa stackelbergi. The sequence continues at coordinate 2,433 of JAEIFU010002259.1, forward strand.
AACTTAAATCAAAAATGTAGTTAGAAGTCGTCAAACACATTTTTGCAATACTGTACCAAGATAGTATTAATTAAGTGGAATGTAAGGTTTCACCATTTCTCAATAACAAATTGACTAATTACACAAGTTTACAAATAACACAGTTCAACAAATATTTGGTCATCTCGGGCCTGGGAATGAGGTTGATACCGTTCGACGATGGCCTTCAAGCTGAGTAAAAAGTCAATTGTCAAAATTATTCTAGCACGTCAAGTTTTTAAGAATTCAATGGTCAAAGTTGGTAATAATGCCTAAAAAGGCAACTTTCAAAAATATATTAAAAAGCCATCTTCAACGAAATATTGCTTGTGTAAATTTAGATAAATAGTTTGAACTTTCCTCTGTCGAGGGCCATAAATTAAATTCTTGATTTATGGGCAAGAAACCGTAAATAAATTAAAAAGGAAGATGTATATTTTATATTTTCTCAGCAAGCAAACTAACTTGAATTGGTGTCAATAGGCTTGTTTAAAAATCAGTTTTTAATTGTTTTTAATTTTGAAATTGCCGTAAGAGTGCTTAATCTCACTAGAGTCTTGTGTCAGAGAGAGAACATTAGGACATGTCCAACATGGAAAAAAGATACCGTGGTAAAATCCTGATGAGACCGACTACTGCTGGACGCTTATCTCCGAAGACAAGATGCCTTATAAGAGAAATACAAACAGGATTTCTTTTCCAACTTCTATTTTGTAAATAAAAATAAAGACAATGTTGAATAAAATAGCACATTCAATGCAATTTTTAATTGCATTTAAATAGAGATTAAAGACAATGGTTAAGACACTTTGAGAAAGACATTTCCATATGACATTGACAATGAATGGCATTAGTATTTTTTTCTTTGACGTAGAGGTGGATTTTTTGGCGTCCGTGGTACCCACGATTTGTCCAATTTGACTGCTAAAGACCCATTCGTTTTAAACGATTGCTTGAGCTGGACTTTCCGGCGGCAGCGAGTACATATTGAATATGGTACCCATGATTTGTCCAAGTTGACCATTTGACTGCCAAAAACCCTTTTGTAAGCCTTTTGAACCGATTGCTTCCTGTGATGAGCTTTTACTTTTAAATTTACACGAGAAAATTTCGAGAAAATCCCAAAATGATAAAGTGGTTTGATTCCCCCCCCAAATCTTGTAAAAACATTAAAAGAAAAGATTGTTATACAAAATTTTGAAAATAACCTTAATTCAGGTGAGCAAAACGTAATATAACATAAAAATTAATAAATAAAAAATAAAAAATTTATTAAATGAAAAATTATTATACCTTTAGATATATTAATTTTTTTTAATTTATTTTTTTTAAATATATAATTTATTTTTTCAGAAGGAACATCTCCGACCACATAAAGTATATATATTCTTGATCAGCATGACGAGCTGAGTTGATATAGCCATGTCCGTCTGTCCGTCCGTCTGTCCGTCTGTCCGTCTGTCCGTCTGTTTCTATGCTATCTCCTCCGTCAGTTTTCAAGCTATCTCAACCAAACTTTGCACGAAGTCTTTTGGTATAAATACGCTGCACATTTGTCGGAACCGGCCGGATCGGATGACTATAGCATATAGCTGCCATAGGAACGATCGGTTGAAAAAGTAGTTTTAGTGAGAAAAACTTTTTTGTTTTCAATGCTATCGCTCCCAACCCCCGTATTTATAAGTTTTCTATGCTTTCACATAATTTCAGCAAGTTTTATGCAAATCGGGCAACTATATAGTATAGCTGCCATACAAAAGATAGGTCTGAAAAAAGTCTCAGTGAGAAAACTTTTTGTTTTCAATGCTATCGCTCCCAACCCTCGTATTTATGAGTTCTTTATGCTTTCATAATTTCAGCAAATTTTTGCAAGTCGGGCAACTATATAGTATAGCTGCCATACAAAAGATAGGTCTGAAAAAAGTCTTAGTAAGAAAAACTTTTTTGTTTTTCAATGCTTATCGCTCCCACGTTGTACAGATCTATATTATATACTACCACACAATTTTGTCAAGTTTGATTTAAATTGGATGACTATTGCATATAGCTGCCATAGGAACGATCGGACCAAAATGTATTTCTAGTGAGAAAAACTTTTTTGATGAATATATCGTATTGCCATATAAAAAACTGGCAGCATATATCATCCTCCATGGTTAAAAAAATTTCCTTACGACCTATGTATCCCCTCTATTTTTTCTATATTGATTTTGATTTGTATCAACTATAAAACAAAATATCTCTTTAGCAAATAGCATCATTTTCAGAAGTTATTAATAAATCGCCCCTAAATCAGCCATTTCTCCACTTTGCGCCGATAAGAAAGAAACTGATATCATCTTAAATAATTGCTTTTAGTGTACATAATAAATTAAAAAATCAAAAATTTCATCTTATGTTTTAACAAGTATTACGTAATACCGAATCGAATTTTTTTGGCCGAATTTTCGTTATTTTTAAAAAGTTGTCAATTTTGAATTTAATCGAGCAACAAACAAATATGGAGCAGGAGTCAAATGTATTTTTTGGTCAGAAAACTAAGACCTAATTTTTACGACTCGAGCCCATTTCAATGAAGAGATGCGTCCACGCTGTTATGTGGGACTAAATTTTTAAAATTGTCCATTCCAGAAAGTGCGATTAGTGTGGCTCGGGGTTGGAGTCAGCATTGTCCACAAGCGGGGTTCCAACAAGCCTTCTAGTCAGATACTACCAACATAACAGTGGAAACTATTTTGAGTGAGCATTTGAACTCAAGAGACCGCTCCGAATTGAATTGAATCAATCAAAGAGTTAAAGCCAGAAACGGAAAAGGAATTGAAGACTATACCGAAAGAAGACTTTGCAGCATGTTTTTAAAATTGTGAAAAAGTTGGCACAAGTAGGCACAAGGGGAACGAAATGAATTTTACAAAAATAAATAAAGATTTTTTGATTTATATACAAATTCCCTGTATTTTTTGCCCATAGTAGTATAGTAATCCGCATTATTTTTAGATCCTAAAAGAAGGGGAATTATCATATCAAAGTCAATTTGTAAGTATCACAGGGAAAATAGACTATTCGCAGGAACGGCTGCAACCGTGATGCGCAGCATCACTTCAGTTCGTGTCAATATCCTAATAGCTTCTTAGTGTACGGCTAAAACTTACTTTCATCTAAAAGTGAACAGAAGGAATAGTAGAAATTTTGCAGTAATGAACTATTTCGAATAAATATATATTTAGTAAATATTATTTTAATATTGTATTGGCAATATTAAAAAAATTGTTCAATGGTCATGGTACCTTTTAGACATATGTTATGACTTCAAAAAAAATCTAAAGTAATTACTTAAAAATTAATCCTCTACAGCCCTGACTTAATTTTTTCTTAAAAAAAATTTTTTTGTTATGAATTTTAGACGAAAGCATCCCTAAGTGGATATCAGTATGGCCTTACATTTTTACGAAATCTGTTGGAAATTGTAGAAGTCATTAGCATTTATCTAACAAATGAGCAATTTCAGTTTCGCCGTTCAAGTGGTATTAAAAATGTCTTTGGTCCATTTTGTTTCGCCGTTTCACACGTAAAAACCAACAATAATTATTTGTAAATTTGTGTTATTTTTGGCGAAAATCCGTTTTTGACTTAAAAAATCCGCAAAAAATAATAAAATGGAAATAAAAACAGTTCTTCGTTGTTACGTAGGGAAGCAGAGAGATCAGATGATTGATAGTAAGTTATAAGTTATACCATAAAATGTATATTTATGACATCTAGAAAAATTCTGAAACTATGGTCTTTTGTTGTCTATAGTCTGGGCTTAAGAGTCTGTTAGTAATCGAATGCTAATCAAAAATTTTCGGAATTTTCTTTAAATCGGCTGTTTCGTCCAGTGCTAAGTGCGAAATTTCTGTTTTTTCGACACATCTAGTTTTTTCATTGTCTAGATTGTTAAAAGTTTTAACTTAAAACTTTGCACAGTAGGGCTTTTAGCTTGCAGCAGAATAAGCTTTACTTGTCACATTTTTTAATCTATGTGGAAAAAATGTTGTGTTCGTCAGTTTGTCAATCACTTGTAGAGGAAATTTTAGTATTTAGATAATAAAACAAGTGAGAAAGTCGGTCAAGCCCGACTATTATAATATACTCTGTTTTTCTCTCTCTCTCTCTCTCTCTCTCTCTCTCTCTCCCTCTCCCTCTCTCTCTCTCTCTTTCTCTCTCTAAGATTGTGCGGCGTTTGTTGTGAAAGGGTGGGTGGTGGGTGGCGGGGGTGGCCGGGAGTGATTCACTTATTTGCTCATAACTTGAGAACCGCTTGTCCGATCTTTATCATTTCTTTGGCAAATACATATTCCTAATGACTAACTATCTCTAGAAGGTACAAATCATCTATCTACAAAACTGTGGGAGATATGACGTTTTTTCAAAATTTGCGGGGGCGGAAGGGTCGTGGCAAAAATTGAAAATAAACTTGATCTGCCTGCAAGTATAAGAAGCATTTGTCCCATACATGTCAAACCTCTATCTCTTACCATCTCTGAGATCTGTTTGTTCATACGGACGGACAGACGGACAGACAGACGGACAGACAGACGGACAGACGGACATGTCTATATCGACTCGGCTGTTAATGATGATCAATATATATACTTTATAGAGTCGGAAAAGATTTCTTCTCCCTGTTACATGCTTTGCAAACTTAATATACTCTCTGTACCTTCGGTACAAGTAGTAGTAACAAAACGAGAGCGTAAGTTAAGAAGTCGGCTCTAACCGACTTCGATATACCCGTTACTCATGAAAAAACATATTAACAGTGTTCCCGCGTTCCCTAGTGGGACCGTCCAAAAAGTATGCAACATTTTTTAGGGTGGTAGCGGGGAGGGCTAGTTCACTTTTTTGCTCATAAGGAGAATCGTTCATCCGATCTTTATCATTTCTTCGTGCAAGTCGATTAATTTTGCTAATTACTAACTATCTTTAGCAAGTTCAAATCCTCTATATAGTTAAAACTGTGTAGGAGATACTAACATTTTCCAGTTGCGGGGGTGCGGGAGGGGGCGAATACAAAATGAAATAAAATTAAATTGAGTTTGTTCTAAACAGGTAAATAAAATTAATTTTGGTTCGGTTTGGACCCATAAAATTCCCCCTCGTGCTTTGGGGCATGTGCTTCAGAGTTCATTTGATTGGCCAGACAACTGGCCGTTTGGCGGGCTCAATTTGTGTTCACTTGTTGGGCAATCAATTGGCCATAAGGCAATGCTAATTAAAAATTCAGCTCGAAAACGTATTACGCACTGCGCCTAAAAGGCGACACCGTAAACTTTTCACCCCAAAAACACACACGTGAAAACTTGCCAACTTTTGTGCTTGTGCTTTTTGCTCCGTGCGCTGGCTGCAAAAACTTTAATTAGAAAGTTTCGTCACATGGCCTGAGGAGGGCAAGGGTGCGAGTGTCGGGGAGGGGAATGGTGATGATGTGTTGCTCAAAATGTGCACTCGGTGACATTGTGGAAGGCTCTCTCGCCGCAGAGAGACAATCTAAACTTTTCAAATCAATTTTAATTACCATAAATATTGTTGAACTTTTCAGTTTCAACATTTTCAACAACAGCTCGTCACTCAGTCAGGCAGTCAGGCAGTCGGGGCAGCCCAATAACATGGAGGTAAATGGAGGTCGCGTACTCCACACATTTTTGTGGCGCACTGGGGAACTGAAGTTTGGTGTCTTTGTGTCTCTTGATTTGTGCATTAGTCTGTGTGTGTGCCTACAATTCGGTTAGATGTATTTTGTTTACTTTACGTTGGCAAATTTTGCAATTTATTTACACTGTCATGGCAACAACATGCGGGCGACACACCCGTGTGTGTGTGTGAGAGAGAGTTCTGCGGCGACGCTTTTTGAAAAATTGTCTGGAATGACAGCCAAAAGTGTTGCGATTGCATGTGAACATTGTTAACCCTATTTGATCGGGGTTAGGGGGCCAAGCGAACAAGATTTCTGTTTGGTCATGATGAAAGTTTGAAATTACATTTTTTTTGGAAAATAAATATAAGGCTTGGGGTGGGTTAGTTTATATCTACATTAAGGGTTGCTTATCTTTTATCTTTTCAAATCCAACTATGATTTACTTTGAACAGATTCGTGGGTCCCTTAAAATTACTCCCCCAGCTCAGGTAAATACACTCAAAGAAATAATAGAGGACCTTGGATCAAGATCAAAAGTAGGGTGAGAATAAAAGTTCTTGCTCCAAGATGGATTTTTTGATTACAAATTTCTCGATCAAGAGTTTCAAAAACTAAATCCTTCTGTCTGAAACCTGCTCCGCACATTCCACGTTTCTTAAAATCCTATAGATAACTATTTGCTCGATTTTAATCGGGTTCGACGTTCTTGGGAGAAGGATTTGGTTTGAAAAACTGTTCAAGTTGGACTTAAGTCGAGGATGAGTCATAGAGTTTGAAGCTTAGTTTCGTTTTTTCAATACAAAAACTACTGCAATGCCATCTTCTTACCAATGCACTTTGGACGATTATCCAAATTTTGTGGCATAAACTCTAAAAATAAAACTAGGCCCTTGATATTTTGTGTAAATGTGTCTTATATTAAACTAGAATTTCGAAAAAAATGTCGTCAATTGGGCCACGCCCCCCCGCCAGCTGTAAGGCAGTTCCCGTCTTTATTTTCATGATCAATTTCCACTTTCAAATTTTTTAAAAGCCATTCTGAGTGCATGGTTTTATATTTTAACAGATATCTTTTAATTTGGCTTTAACTTGATCTATATTTTTATGCTTAAATCGTTTTTTTTGATCTCTGCTTTAATGTATTCAGTTATGCCATCTGCATTTCGATTGTTGCTGTTCCAAGTACACTAGTTTACAGCAAAAAAGACCCATTTCTACTGAATTTTTTTTTAGTGTAGTTTGGAATGGTGATATCATCTTTAGATTTTTTTTTTTTTTTTGTAGGTGCTCTTACGATTTAAGCCATATCTCACTTCTTATTTGTCAGATAGAGCTAAGCAAGATATAAATCGAAAGGTAATTGAACTGCCAGTGATCGCGTAAAACATTGTTTTTAAATCGGCTTAGTAGTTTGAATACAATAACCAAAAATATTTCCAAAAAATCGATTTTTCGCTCGAAAATGCGAGAAATTTCATTTTTGAACGCCTAGACAAAATATAAAAAAATCTAACAAAATTATTTATTATTTTCTACTAATGAATCACACTTCTACGAAGAAAACCAGATAACGATTATCAAAATCTATGAACAAACACAGGAGCTGTGAGCAATTTAGTGTAAAACGAGAAAGGCAAAGCTAACTTCGTCTGTACCGAAGTTTTCATACACTGAAATAGCTTGTCTCAACGGTTAGCGACATCGACCAAACTTCGCAGATCAGCTTAAAAACATTACATATTACCCATGACCGTGTTTGAGAGCAGTAATATTGAGAACAAACCAGTTTTTCTCTTAAAAACCCATTTTCGAACGAACATTTGTATGGCAGCTACAAAGTAGTCATCCGATCCGGTCGGTTCCGACATATTAGCAGCGTGCAGTAAAAGAAGACTCTGTGCAAAGTTTCAGCTCGATAGCTCCAAAACTGAGGGACTAGTTCGCGTAGAAAACAGACAGACGGACGGACGGACGGACACAAAGCTTAATCGACTCAGCTCGTCATGCTGATCAAGAATATATATACTTTATGTGGTCGGAGATGATTCCTTCTATGCGTTGCAAACTTCTGGGCAAAATTATAATACACTTTTCAAGTGTATAAAAATGTGGTATTTTCGTGATTATTCAAAAATAAATTTCCGTTTGCTTCGACTTTTGTTCGGTTCTTGATTATAATTTTTGTTCTGGCTTTTCGCTAACCTAATAAAGCGACCAAAGACCAAGAACGGAAGGGGCAAAGTTAAGTCATTTGTGCCGAATTTTTATACCCTGCAAATGTTTTAATACATCAAAGTTTAAGAACCCCAGCATTAAAACAAACAATTTTTTCTAAATAAAACCTACTTTTCGACCGCTGGTTCCTATGACAGCTATAAGATATAGTCATCCGATTTTGACAAAACTTCCAAAATCTTTGTAAGCGGCATAATATTAATAATTGCTGAAGTGAGACACGTTAAGATTAAAAACCAAAAAAATTTTTCTCATAAAAACCCACTTTTCGACCGATAGTTCTATGGCAGCTATAAGATATAGTCATCCGATTTGGACAAAAACTTCCTAATCTATGTGAAAGCGTATAGAATTAATAATTGCTGAAGTGGGAGCCGTTAACATTAAAAACAAAAAGTTTTTCTCACAAAGACCCCTTTTCGACCGATAGTTCCTATTGCAGCTATAAGATATAGTCATCGATCCGGTCGGACATATTAGCAGTGTGCAGTAAAAAGAAGACTCTGTGCAAAGTTTCAGCTCGATAGCTTTAAAACTGAGAGACTAGTTCGCGTAGAAACAGACAGACGGACAGACAGACGGACGGACAAAGCTCAATCGACTCAGCTCGTCGTCCTGATCAAGAATATATATAGTTTATAGGGTCGGAAATGAATATTTCTATGCGTTGCAAACTTCTGGGCAAAATTATAATACCCTTTGCAAGGGTATAAAAATACAAGTTTATTTATTGTGAACACACAAAATACTCAAATTTGAATGTTAGTTCCTCTATTCAATTTGATTCATCTACGGTACGTGTGACACTATTTTCTCACCAATATCTTATAGTCTTTGTAAAGTGCGATTCTTAAGTGAAAATATATAAATATTTTTTTTTTTTTTGATTTTTTTTTAATTTTTTTTAAAGGCGTTTAACAATGAAATATTTTGCATTTTTGACCATAAAATTAATTTCTTAAAAATATATTTGGTCGTTAAATTAAAACTACTACTCCGATTTTAAAACAATGTTTGACGCGATCGTTGGCAGCTGAATTACCTTTCGATTCATATCTAGCTTGACTCTATCTGACAATTATGAAGTCAGATATGGCTTAAAATGTAAGAGCACCTACCGAAAAAGTGAAGAAAATTCATATTTCAAAAACGGAGCCATAAAAATTTTTTGAAATTGATATTTGAAATCCCCATTCCAAACTAAACTACACAAATATTTCAGTTGAAATGGGTCATTAAGTTTTTATTTCTGTAAACTAGTGTTATCAATCAGAGTCACTAAAAATGCCTATTAATGGATAAAGAGCAAAAAATGAGCCAAAAAAATTAATAACACTTTATACCAGGGGGCTTTAACAAATATCTTGCCATTTTTAGTTGCATGCGCCTACATGCGCTGCAAAAGTATTACTCCACGGAACACAATTACATTTGTTATTTTTTTCTGCAAAAAGCACAATGAACAAAACAACAGACAACAACAATAAAACACAAAATTCGTTTCTTATCACAGCAGATATCAATTTTAAATACAGTGAGCTTCGTTTTCCATATTAAACTTGAATATTTGTTTTAAGCTTTGCCTATTTATTATTTTGCAAATACAATGAACTTTTTCTGTCAATTTTTACAAGCTTTGATAAATCAGCTGACTTTGGAGAGCTGCCACAAGAGAAGAAGGTGCCACCCGGCCGAAAAAAATATTTCTTAATCTAATTAAAGTATTCACTTTCAATAATTAGATTGATTCACGTCTAAAGGGCTAAGTTGCCTAAAAAGCCGGAGAGCTCCTAGAGAAAATAGTTTCCACACGCCTGGAACGGGCAATTGCTGCAGCCGGCGACCTATCAAATTGCCAATTCGGGTTCCGGAAGGCGAGGTCCACCATCGATGCCATCAACTTGGTCGTGGATACAGCGTCGAAGGCGATAGAGGGAACGAGGTGGAAGGGCGGAGGCAAGGAGTACTGTTTAGTGGCCACACTAGATATTCGAAGTGCCTTCAACACAGCAAAGTGGAGCTGTATTGGCGCGTTGATAAGCTTTGGAGTCCCAACTTATCTGCTCCATATAATCAGAGGCTACCTTAGCCATAGGGTGTCAAAATACGACTCTACTGCTGGGACGGAGTCGTACCAAGTAACTGGAGGAGTCCCGCAAGGCTCTGTACTTGGCCTACTATTATGGAATGGCATGTATGATGGTGTCCCCCCGAGTCCAAGTCGTAGTATTTGCGGATGACGTGGCGGTTGTGGTGGTTGCTAAGGAGTTAGCCCAGGCAGAGTTGCTATGCAACCAGGCAATAGGGCAGATCATATCAATGGGGTTAGAGCTGGCACCTCATAAGACCGAAGCAGTGCTTATAAGTAGCCGAACAAGGTGGAGACAGCTTACATCACTGTCGGAAACACTACCGTGGCGATTAAGTATTTGGGAGTAATGCTGGATACGAGACTGAGCTTCGCGAGCATTTGGAGTATGCTAATTCAAGGGTAGCCACAACCAACAGAGTATCGAGGCTGCTGCTCAACACCAGAGGCCCAAGACAAAATCGAAGAATGCTACTCACGAGTGTTACCAGGTCGATAATGCTTTAGGCAGCGCCTGTCTGGAAGGATGCCCTGCTCATCAAAAGCTATAGGCGTGGATTAGAGACCACACACCGACTAGGCGCCATTCGAATCTGTTGAGCGTTTCGAACAGTTTCGAATGATGCCGCGCTAGTCATCGCTGGACTGGCGCCTCTGGGAATGCTGGCTGCCGAAATTTTCAAATATGTATATGTGGAGACTCACGGCAGTTCAAGAGGGCTTCTTGAACTGACAAGAGAGAGATCAAAAAGTGAGCCAAATCGCTCTCTCTCTCTCTTTTATATCTCTCTGTTGAAAGCCGGTTCTGTTGTTGTTTGAGACAACAGAAAAGCTTTTACTCATTCAGGAACATTTGGAACATTTGTTCTCAAGAATTCTGAGACCATCTTGTTCTTATTGTAAGTTGAAGGCAACTTATTTTCTGAACAGGTTTTTCCCTCTGTGTATGATGATGACAATACTAAACCCCGATATATACCACGGATGAACATGCTGCCATTGATCTAAGAGTTATTTTATTGGCAACAGGCGTCGTTTAGAAGCTTAAGAAAATCGTCTCGCATCAAGGCGTCGACACGCTCACATCAAAGTAAGTTAAAACAGCAGAGTTATTGCGGACCTCTGGTTTGTATCAATAAAGCTGTACTTGCACTTGTGTGTTATCTTAAATGATATGGCTGAAAAATAATTCAGTTCATTTAGAAAAAACCATATGAGAAACTCCGATTGGCTACTTTTATTTTTAGCTTGTCAAATGAGACAAGCTATATTAGTGGATAATTAAAGCCTTTTAAGGGTTAACACGAACTCAACCTTAACTAAATTTGGGAACACCAGCATCATTCTCCAGCCACATCTTCAAAGTTCTTCTCGGCAAAGTTTTCATTCTGCAGCTGCTGTTGCAAATGCCTCGATGGCTTGGCCTTCGAATCACGTAACCACTTTTGATTTCCCAATACGCAAATGAGTTTATAGTTTTCATTTTCATTATTGAAGCATCACACAAACCAAAACACAACCAGAAGGCATCTGACATCTGCCCCAGGAAGAGCTTCACTTAACACAGCTTCAATGTAGCAAAAATCTCATTTGGATGAGCACAGGCACTGGAGGACCAAAGGTAAGGGAAGGGAAAACTTCTGGACTTCTTCACAATTAATAGGCAAAATGTGTTACAATATTTTTGATGGCTTCTGTGTCGACTGTTTTATGGCTTGGCTTATGGCTCTCGGTTCTCGGGGCTTGAAGGAACGTGCTGAATTTTAATTAGCCAGGTTTTAATGGGTTGGCGGTAATTTACTTAGGGCAGTGTGCAAACTTCAGCTTCAAATTTACATTTAACTTATGTTTAAGTGAACTGAAATTGGGAAAGTGAAAGAGTGTTGGTTTGAAGGCACGGTTGGCTTTAATAACAACTAGCAACGCGACTCTGCAAAGCTTTAGATGTTCAGTTGAAAAATAAGGGTTAAAAAGTAATTAGTGTTGTGGCGAACTTTTATAAGATTTGTTTGGAACTATTTATCAGGATATAGGAGGTGTTATGTATGTAAACCGATTCAAAAGCGGTTTAAAATATGAATTTTTGAGTGATTCCGAACCAGTTTAAATATTTAAATATTAATTCATAGAAAGAATGAATTGGAAGTAAAACATTTTATCGCTTTGAACCGGTTGGAAACGGTTCGAAATTTAAATATCGTACGGGTTCTAGATCTTTACCGAATTTCTTTAATCGGGCTCCAAAGTTATCATGAAGTTTTGCGTGTATTTGCAAAATTTTGAGTTTTATATCTTTGGGTTTCAAAGCCGGATCTTTTTTTTTATACCCGTTACTCGTAGAGTAAAAAGGGTATACTAAAGTCGTGCAAATGTAGGTAACAGGCAGAAGGAATCATCAAATCAGCATCAACAGCCGAGACGATATAGACTTGTCCGTCTGTATGAACACCTAGATCTCAGAGATGGTAAGAGATAGAGGTTTGACATGTATGGGACAAATGCTTCTTTTATCTGCACGCAGATTAAGTTTGTTTCAAATTTTGGCCACGCCTTCTCCCGCCCCCGCGATTCGGAAAAAACGTTATATCTCCTACAGTTTTAAAAATTGACGATTCGTACCTTCAAGAGATAGTTAGTAATTAGCAAAATGAATCGATTTGAAAAAATGACAAAGATCGGATGAACGGTTCTCCAGTTATGAGCAAAAAAGTAAACCAAGCCCCCCCCCTCTACCACCCCTCCCACCATAAAAAACTGTTGCATACTTTTCGGATGGTCACACTAAGGAACGCAGTAACACTGTTAAACTTGTTTTTTCATGAGTAACGGGTATATAGAAGTCGGTTAGAGCCGACTTTAACTTACGCTCTCGTTTTTTTTTTAGATTGTTTAACAATTCCTTCAGAAACTGTGCGTTGTTCTTTGTTTTGTTTTTCTTTAGTTTATAATTTCTAAACTATATGTATTTAAAGTGGATAATGGCGCACAACTTTTGAAACAAAGTCATCTCGAAGAGGGCGTTTTCTCTGAGCTGAAATCACTTTGCTAGGTTAGGCGGGTGGTGATCGCGCATCCCCACAAATCACAGTCCATTGTAGATGCGAATAAAGGACGATTGCTCGAGTATTTGCAACAGGGCTTCCTTGTTCTCCTCCGTCAAATCTTTTTGGGGAACTCTACATCGAAGGTGATGTACAGATTGCCCGTCAGATTGTTGTTCTCAAAATTGGGCATGCCTTCGCCCTTCTTGCGTACACGAGAACCTGGACAGGTGATCTACTCTCTATATTCCCGGGCACTAGATGGCCATCCAAATGCTTAATCTACCAGGGCATCCTGCTGGCCTATGGTAACATTGGTGTACAAGTCGTTGCCCTTCCGCAGGAATCGTGATTACGACATTTGTTGAACACGAACTATATGATCTCCCGGTTCGCCGTCGATAAGAGGCTCACCTTCGGTTACGAAACGCGTCTCCTGACCATTGGCCATGTCCTGCTCTACCTCTAACTCCAGGGTGCGCTCCTCATTCACCAACTTAACATTGGGACACTCGTCGCAAACGGTTTGCTGAATCATCTGAAAACGTCCGGGACCATGAATTCCCGTGGTTTTGATGATCCTCTGGAAGTCTTTTCTGAGTCCATTTGGATTTAATATGTCTTAAATTATCCAAATTATCTTAATGACGTATACAATGGATCTGTCATTAAAAATCGTCCCAAAAAACAAAGACTGCACACCCATTTTAATCAATTTATTTTGTTTTCTCTCGAATTTGTAAGTGAGTCGTCAATGGTGTGAACTCTGCAATTACAGATATTCACTAGATTTTGTGTATTCGCTCCTACCACAAATACACGATCCTTGATCAATATTGCATACCTGGCGGACGTTTGACTTCAATATTGTGTAAAGAAATATATAAATAGTTTCTTTTTGCTGAAAGAAAAAATTTCGGTTTCATCTATGGTCTCTTTTTTAAAAGTTTTTAAATACGCAGTTTTTGTATTATATAAAACTATGTATAAACTTTTCGTCAAATGTCAAATTAATAATGAAAAGAAAAATATTTGAACGACGCACTCCAAGAATAGAAGGCAATTTCCTAGTATAAATCCCACGTAGCTCAAAAAATTCATTTGATGGACCACGAACCATCCAGAATTAACATGCAATAAAGTTTCGGCCTTCAGCCCTGGCTTATTCTTACATCTTTATCTTTAAATCTAAATTTTAAAATTTTAATTTGACCCCAAAGGCTTTTTACAGTCTACAAAATGTTTAAAGCGCGGGGCAGACTGAGTTGACATAAAAAAGGATGATGCATAAAATAATTTCTGATATATAGAGATAGAGCGAAATCACATTTGACACAGAAAAGAGAAATTTTAAAAAAAAATTTAACGTTTCCGTCGCGCTCAAAATTATATTTTAAATCGACCGATTTTAAAAGTTATATCCATAGTGACGCTCAATTCAGAAACAACTACTTTGACAGTCGACCAACCCAGACACTAAATCGCAAAAATACGAAGAGCAGAACGAGTGTATATTTGACTCGACTGCAAAAATTTCGAGTTTCAGGCACACCGCATTCGCTTTTAAAGCAAGTATTGATTCAGTCAAAAAAACAGAACCATCACAGTAATCACAACTAGAGGACGCCCTTAGAAAGGAATTCTCTCCCCACCGTTGTGGGGACTATTAGTGGATAAGCTCCTCAAAAATCTCGCCTCCCTGGGCATAACATGCCAATGATAAGCTGATGACATTGTCATCCTTGCGAGACGAAAATACGAAGAAACCCCATGTGACATAGTCCAGAAGGGACTGAAAGTGTCGTCTGACTAGTGCAGAATATAAAGATGAGTAACGCCATACGACTTTTTTGCACACGATTTTTCGGTTCTGGCTTTTCAACTGGCTTTTGGCTCTCTTGAAATTTTTTTCAAAAGTCAGAGAGAGAGAGAGAGCGCTCTAGAGCCAGCCGCTTTTTTGTACGCATACAGCGACAGCCGACGACTGTAAGTGTACTCACGTAATATCAAGCATTACTCACACAAGCAAATGTGGGTGAGCGGAGTGAGCGCGATTTTCGTCGCCACCAAAATAATAGCTGCATAGTGCAAAATCAATATATGGCCGTTGGGCATCTTAGAGACTATTTGGTCTGTGATTTGACCCTATTTCAAATTCCTTTGGAGATTTTTCATCTAAAAAGAAACATCTTAAAAAGCAGAAATTAAATTGATCTTTATTCTTCATCCAATGGAGCTGAATAATGTAAAATGGTCCACTAATCTTTATACGAGGATCTTATTTTCTGTGGAACCAGCTTGTATCATTTTTTTAAGTTATACACTATAAATTCTACACGGAGAACCTGTTTGAACTAGTTCTTAGACATTTCAAACTAAATTTAAGAACTCTTCTTAATAGTATTAAAAGTTAAAGAAAATATTAAACCTTATTTTTTTATAATTTATCTAGCTAGTTATTCACTCAAATGTCACTGCAACCCAGCAACTCTGACCCCAAAAAAGGTTGAACGAAACCAGAGAAAACCATAAGCTGAATTACATAGCATGAATCATCAGAATTATCAATCATCTGTGCGAGTGGCTGGAACTGAAATGGAGCTCTCCAATGCTCCAACAATGTCAACAGCCAGAGATACACGAAGAAGGCAATGCGCGCCCATTAAGTTCGCCCCTAAGTGGAAATCAACAAATATAATCTAAATAAGTGGTTGTTAAACAATTTCTTCTTGTTTTGTTTCTTTCTTTTGTGTTGACATTAGATGAATTTGTCTTGGCTGTCAACCATAATGGACTTTTGTGTGTGTGTGTGTGTGATATTCGAAGTGAATCAAAATGCAAAGGGAACCAAATGTCATTGCCAAATTGAATCAGAAAAATGCTAATGTGCATATCACATGAAGCAATCAGCGGCGGGGTGAATGAAATGGAACGTGCCAGCGCCTGAAAGCAGGCTTTAAATTGAACACACACAGATGATGATGACTTGGCTCAAAATGAAACAGAAAATGACCAACGGACGCTGGCAAGTGGCTAAAACTTTCATTTGCTTTTATTCGCTTATTTAACACAAATTTTTCGGCTATTTTGCACAAAGCTTTGTGTGTGTGCGTGTACCAGAAATTTGTACAAATTTGCGTTGTCATTTTGGAACAATTAGCAACAGCAGCAGGAGCAGGAGCAGTCATACACGTCGTATGAGCAATGACCATAATACCATTCATACCACAAAATTTGTATAATGAAGCTGCTCATTCATTTCAGGAGAGTGGACAGAGCTGTCAATCCATTCATTAGTTGGACAAATATACTCGCTTAAATGTATGGACGTAAAACATGACATTTTCTCTCGCTTTGTACGCTGCTGGTGGATTTATTTCATTCAAACTTTGGCTGCAATTATTTGGAGAATATTGTAACCTTAAACTGAAGGTTAAATGTGCTGATTTTTGCTACTGATTTTGAAGATTTTAATATTTATCAACTCCACAGCTGACTAAGCGGACGCTGTGCCTTTTCCCTGAAGACGAATCCCAAAGGGATTTGAAATATATTGGGAAATCAAAAACTTGTGTTTGTTTTTAATAAGCACGTAAAAAACATTGACCTCGAGCCAGCTAAAAAATCCCTAATATTTTTCAATATGTGTAATTGGCCTTGTTCACCAGCATACATCAAACATCAAACATCATCCATCAAAAAAAGTTAATTGGCTCTTGTTGAACGCTTTGATGAAATTTTAAGGTAAAAATGGTATACGTGAGTGCTATCGTTTTGATTTTATTCAAAATCACAAAAATTAGCAATCATAATTGCACTTCACATTCGTTCACTTCAACAATTGAACTAGATCCATAGATTTTTTCGTCATCGATTTGTGCTGGTGAACACGGCCAATCATTTTAGTGATGATTGAGTTATTTCTTCTAAGGACTCAAGCTTGTCAAACTAATGAATATTTGTATTTTATACGGAGGGAAAAAAATTTTCTATGCGTTGTAAAATTCTGTGAAATATTATTACACTCCTTGCAACGGTTTTAGAACCTTGACTAAATAAATAACTCTGAAAGTTATTCCATTAAGAAGTTTTATTTTAACTACAAATAAAACACAAAAAATGGAATGGATGGTGGAATCTTTATTATGGGTTGAAAGAACTATCTCTTACATTTACTTTATAGCGACAACTTCATTCAAATGTTGACCTCGACTAAATTTAAATTCTTTCAAGCATTGCTACAAAAAACACTTATCATGGTGCGTTAACGCTCGCCATTGACGGTTACGTTCTGACCGGCCTCGTTTTTAAAGAAATACGGACCGATTACACTTCAAAAGTATAATATCTTTTGCTTGTAAAAAAAAAGAGTTTGCTTGAAAAAAATAGTGGGCTTTAAAATGAATGATTGGACAGGTTGCTCCAAACTTTCGGTCAAAGTAAAGAAAATATTTTTTTCCCATTTTTACTTAAAATCAGTGGTGCCCAAAACGCCAAAAGCCTATCCCATGGGATAGAAACTCATAGTCCTGCCGGGGCACAGAAGGGCCTTTTATCATTTTACACTTCAAAAATCATATCGCTCACTTACGTCAAGACTGGCATAACGCTGTATTGTGTACTCTACTTTGAGTAAAATTTTCATATTTCTATCTCTTATACTTTTCACGTTTGATCAAAAAAGGTCGATATATCATTTTACAGGTTTATTTTCTTGTTAATGCAAGAGCGTCATATCTCAGATGTCCTGCAATCAAAACATCATATTTTCAAGTTTTATCAATAACCATTCGTAATTTATTATATTTTATTAACTCGAAACTAGAAGTATTTTTTATTTTTTTTTTTTTTAGAGCTGTAATGTATTCATTACTTCCCGTATTTAATTACTTTTCATTACTAAAAACACAATTTTTTAGGTAATGAAAAAACAATTCCTGATTACGATTATTTAATAATCGTAATTGTAACGTGGAATTATGATTATTCAGTGAATATTCCAAAATTTAATTACTTTTACAATTACTTAGATAATTGTAACTGTAAAGGGTGATTATTGAGTAATTGTGCTTGAAATGTCTAATTATTATGTATTTGTAGGTGAAAACGATGATTTTTTACAAATCAAGTTTGGAAAACACCAAATTTAATTGTTTGCTGATCGAGGTAACAGAACCCAAGCTAATAATAGCAATCATTTAATTGAATTTTGATATATAGATATTCAATATTTGGAAAAATACCGCATTTTGATGACGCCAATAGCAACAATTTTAGACTCTCTTCAGAAAGAGAACAATTTACATTTTTGATGTCTCATTCCGGCATTGACTACCCTGGCAGTAAATTTGCAGAGAATCTCTGATTCCACTGAGATCTTAAGCTTAAAGAGTGCGCCGAATGGTATTCTGGAAAAAAGTCAAGAAGCGCTTTTCAAATATTTTATAACTTTCGACAAAAGCGAACACTGCTATTATTGCATCTGTTTTAATTGCGGTGGTTTAATTGTCTTGGAAAAATTGCTTTTCATGGTCGGGAATCTGATGAAATTCAGCAAATTGTTATAGCGGAAGCAGTGAAATATGCTTTGACACATAGAAATACAATGGACTCAAGAGAACATAAAATCCCCAAACATCAATTCTATGATTTCGACGAAACCAGTGGGGTAACAAAAATCTATTTGCAATTTGATCTTGTTGCGGTGTCCAGGTACCCAGATGAGGTGGACGCGCAACTTTTGCTACCTCCTTAAGTCTTCATAATAATATTTGGTCATATGAAAAATTGAAAATTTCGCGATTCTTTTAAAAGTTCGATCTACAACTCGTATTTATCCGTCTATTTTGCCAACCATCAAATCTTCATAATAATCTTATGGTCATACGAAAAATTTGCCAATTTCGCAATGTTTTGGACTGTTAAATCTACGACTCTTATACATATATTTACCATATTCAAATGCAAATGCCAATTTTCCGCGGTTTTTTGGTCAACACCTCTTAAAGATGCGTTTTTAATTGGCATTTAGTCAAACTTCATAAAAATCTTATTTCCTTTGAATATTTAGAAAATTTCGCGGTTTTTTTACCATCTTGACCAACTAAACCTTCTATTTACAAACTCCTGCATTGTCATCTAAGCATCAAGCGGCTTAATAAATACTCTTTCAGTAATTTTTGGACCATTTAATTAAAAGTAATACGTTCAAGTCAAGGTTCTCAAATATCTGAGTGCGACTTTTCATCCAAATTCATTAACCCATTTGTGCGTGATTGAGTAACAAACGAACAAACGGACTTAAATACATCTGTGAATGTGACTTTTGAATGTAATAACTAACTTACCTGAGTATTTTTTTTTTTTTTTTTTTTTTTTTGTTTCTCTGGGTCCTAATTACCTAAGAAAAGTTGCTTTCACCTCTAAATAAAAAACTTCGTGCAGCGCGGCGTAAAATGGGTTAAAAGATAGTGATCAGGGGTAAAAAACACGACTTACGTCGTCAGCCAGAGCTAAAGGAAGATTTTCATTTGCAAATATTATTAACGAAAATTAGTTTTTTCATGAATTCCAACTTTAATTTATTGAATAATATGAAATAAAGTTGTTATTATTTTTAAACAAAAGCATATAATATAAAGATTAAATTTGTTATTTGGTTTACTACCATTTATTTTGACACCTAAATATTCGTGATAATTCAACAATTCTTTGGATCCGACCTTCTTTCACGGGTCCAACTATCGGTCGCTGGCTAGTTTTTTTATTTAGGGTGGGTTTTGGAAGGGGGAAACCACCCCCGAGTAATTTTTACAGATAGCAGTTTCAGCGTGACCAGTCAGCAGCGTGCAAACAACAAAAAGATCCTAAGGTTTCATCACAGGTGGGATGGTCGTGGATCCAACGTGGATGCAGCACCCGCACAGTCCGAGTTCACACTGGAGGAACAAAGTCAAAAATATCCCAATGACCAGGATGGATTGCATTCCAAGGAGAAATCCGAGTTTGAACTGATGCAGGTCGGCAGCAAGGCAAGGCGTTTCAAACAGGCGCAACAATGGCACACTCCAAGAATGCAACATAACGGTCAGAGACATCTTGTCCCCCAAAGCCGAGGCCATGGCCATCATGTGGGCTGTGGACAGTGGCACAAGATTGTCAACCAGACCCCGAAACATCAACATGGTTCGTCGCAGAGTCACCAACAATATCATCGTCAGCAGCAACCGTTAGCGGGGAAAACGATCGGGAGGTTGCGAATGGGGCGCCCTCAAAGCGGAGTTGGCGTTTCCTCATACGTGCCGCCCAGGGGCAGTCCTTCGGAAGTTTCCATTGCTCGTCCGCTTGGTGAGTTGTCCCAGGATACCGAACGCCCCTATCAGGAGGAGAAAAGTTTTTGTCCAGATGGTCTTCCAACACCTGAAAGAGAGGAGACAAGAGCTGATTATTGCCCGGCTAGCTCAGTCGTTAGAGCATGAGACTCTTAATCTCAGGGCGTGGGCGATGGCCTACGTTGGGCTTGAAACCGGAGATGATCCAAAGCGACATACCGAACAGCACATTTTCCACTCCTGTTTGCTTCATCGATTCGGAAACCGGAGTGTTTTATGTGCTGGTATAAAGACAAAACCTAAAATTTTCATTTGTTTGTTTTGATCTTAATATTTATCGATCTACACTCCGCCGATAAAAGAGATTGGAACCAGGGCCGCGCACGAGTGGTTTGCTGAGTCGTGCTGGTTCACTAGTTCCGAAGGGTTCAGGGAGTGAGCGGCTCGAAATTTAAATTGTTACCGTCCTGGGCGAATTGTACCCCAGAGGAAGAAGAAGGAAGAGAAATTTTGGAAAGTCATTGCCTAGTCATTGTCATATATTTGTCTGCAGACAATTTTGTGTTAAATAATTTTAAGATTTCAATCTCGGTAAGAGAAGAGATATTGTGTAGTGCCTAAGTATTAATTAATTTGTTGTAGGCGTATTTTGGTAATACGGACCAAGGAGAAAGGAGCCTTAAAAGAATACTTTGGCAGGAGCGACCCAGAGGATCCAGTTTTGCAGGAGAAATTGGCCACCCACCTCTGGGTGGCCCCAGGTTTTTATACCAGAATTATAAGCCAAATAAAAAAACCCGGCATGGCAGTAGGGAATTTTAGTTTTTAAGTATTTATTTAATTTATTATCTTAATTCCATTTATCTTTATATACATATGTTTTTTTGTAATCGTCCCAGAGGTACCCTGGTTAGGAGAAATAATTAATATGTCTTTAGGTGTTAGTGAATTGTTCGAAAATATAAGTGTTTGAAAGTGAAAACGATATGTTAGTGTAAAGTTATTCAGGGGGGTGAGATGGCAGCCTAAAGATCAGTGTCAGAGAGTCAAGGGGGTTGTCCGATTTTTGTAAGTCAACCTTATGGTAGGGCGTGTAATGTTCCGGCAAATAATTCCATCGATTTTGCCGAGTATTTTGTGTTTTATGTGTGAGCCGTGACAGGCATCTGATAAATTATAATTTTTTTGTTGTTAACAACAATTACAGCTATCGAGGTCGTACTCATTTCTAGTCACCCGTAATCTAACCGGGGATGTTTTTTTTTTCCGGGGGAAAGGGGGGAATAAAAATATATAAAATATAATAATATTTTTTAATAAATTTTTTTTTTTTTAATTTTTAAATTTTTTTTTTTTTTATTAAATATAATATTTTTTTATTTAATTTATTATTATTTTTTTTTTTTTTTTAAAATTTTTTTTTTTTTTTTTTATTTAAAATGTTTTTAAATATATATATTTTATTAAATTTTAATTTGTTTAATTTTTATTTTTTTTTAATTTTTTTTTTTTTAATTTTTTTTTTTTTTTTTTTTAAAAATATGTACCAGCTATATCTCCCATATTTGTTATACGATCTCAAAAACAGCTTTGAATATAACTCTATCGGAAAAGATAACTTATTTTGTCCACCGCTTTAGTCAAAAAATTGATTTTTGACGCAGTTTAAGGCCCGAGGCCCCATTGTACAGTAATTCCAGCAGCTTATAAAACACACCAAACAGTGCATTTTTGTGGATGTAACGGTAGTTTGAGAGTCTGTTCGGGTTGCTTATCAGCCCAAATGTGACAATGTTGTTTCTTGACGTATCCATTTAGCCAGAAATGTTTGCCTCGTTACTGAACAAAACTTTGCGCGAATACAGCGGATCTTCATAGAGCTGTTGTAGAACCATTGTGAGTCTTTCCCTGATGATTTGTCAAACAAATCTTAGCAAAAGTAAGATGACCGAATGGCATTAGTCACGCCTGATATAAGAAAAAAAGAATATTGAATAAAACCTGTTAATGAATCTTCCCTTTACTTAGGACTTCCCTACCGGATTTCCCCTTCTTGTCCCCGCCGCACATACAAACTCCACTTGTAGAATAATAATCGATTTTGTGGTCAAATCCTTGGACCTTGACCACAAAATTAAATAGATTGATGCTAAACTAATGGCAAGGGTTGACACTTATAAATTTGGGTATACAATTTCACTGACCAAAGCAAGTGCCAGCCGCAGGACTTTCATCTCAGTATGCGTGTTGCTCAACCCTTTGCAATTTATACCCGAAATTCGACAATTTATTTCACCAAAATTGATTTTCCCATTTGGCATGCCGCACACGTAAAACGTTGTAACAATTCAATCAGTTAGCGTTGGCTGAAGAAGGAAAATCGCTTGTTTTCAACAAAAAAAATTGTGTTCGATTATATTTGAATGCAGCAGTGCAATGGCCAGTTGCAGATATAACTACTTACACATAACAACAAAAAACGTAACTTCTTCCGCCAACAGCAACTGCAACAGAAAAACTTTCCACCGTTGAAAGTTTTAAATTTGAATTTGGACATGAATTTCTCATGTAATCAAAGCCAGAGGAGAAGAAAATGTTGCAGTTTGCCCACACGAGCACTTCATTAAGCGGGAAAAAATGGAAAGAAAACTCTCCAGGGATTGTTCATAAGCGCAGGTCCATTTGGACACTGGACCACGTGCTGGCACTGATTTGTGGTGCAGTGCAAGGGGTGGAGTGACCACGTTCTGCGGTTCGTTAAGCGGGTAGAGGAGCGCTGTGGAGGAAGGGTAACACAGGGCAGGTGCTAAAAGTTCAATATGCCAAACGAACTTTGTGTGTTGACTCTAAAAATACTTGCATATTGCAAGTAAATTGCATGAAAAACAGGGACAAAAGGGGCAGGGTACTGATTGGCAAGTGTCTGCGCGTGTGTGTGTGTGTCTACGAGTCTGTGAGTGGACAAGCAATGTTTGTCATTGCCAGGGGTCAACGATATCAATTAAGTTTAGTTTTAGCATATTGAAAGGGAATTCGTGTAGCCGAAATTAAACATAACGATTTTTAGGCTGTCATGAAAGTTGACCAAAATTTGGTTAATGGTATTCACAGGCCCTGAAGCAGGCAGACTCGGAAAATTAGTAGTTGAAGTTCATACCAAGGAAAGGAGTCCTCCAATTTAATCCCTCCCCCATCTAAGAAGCTCAGGAAGGATATGAAACATTTCTTACACTGTATAACAGGAATATCGAAGTCGTTTATGGCCGACTTTAGCTTACGCTTTCGTTTTTATATGGAGTCCGTCATAAAAATTTATTTTCCGCGCTTCTGAGATCAGGCTTTTTACTAGGGATAAATCTATAAACATAAAAATTAACGTTTGTCTGTCTGTTCCTTATGCCTGCCTGACCAGTTCATCCGATTGTGATGAAACTTTGGAGAATGATATGACGATTGCCCGCCATGATTTCTGCGTCAAAAAAGTAGTCGAAATATCCACTTTGGATGAAGAAAAAATAGCAAGAACTATCCCTTTTACTAATAAATCCTTTTTAAAGGAGAATAAATTAGAAATTATAAAGATCGGATGAGCGGTTCTCAAGTTATGAGCAAATAAGTGAACTCCCCCCGCCACCCCCTTCCCGACCTTTTAAAACCAACGCCTCACAATCTTAGAAAGGGAGAGAGAAAGAGAGAAACTTAGAGAGATGAGCGGAGCAGCAGCACTGCATTCAGCTCGTTCCCTCCTATAGTCGGGTTTGACCGACTTTCTCACTTGTTTTTCTCAGTGTTTATGTAAAAATTAATGTTTTGGAAAATGTTCGAAATCTGTAAAATTTGCTAAATTATACCGTTCATCCGATCGTAATGAAACTTTGGGGATTGGTTGGATCCTTGCCCTGGAAGGGTTCCAATTAAAAAAAAAATGGGCGGGAAATGGTAAAAAAACCACGAAATTTGCAAAATTTCCGATTGCGATGAAACTTTAGGGCAAACACTTAGTACACAGATATTTGACTACCTGGAGTTGAACATAGGCTATATAACCACAAACCGCGAAATTTTCAAAAGATCTAATGGTAAAAAAAAATCGAGAAATTTTCAACATTTTCATAGGACCTAAAGTTATTATAAAAATTGGATAAATGAGAATTGAAGACCCATATATAAGAAGTTTAGACCAAAAACCACGAAATTTTGCCCAATTTTCTTTTGAAGAAGAGGTTTAGATTGTTAGTCCAAAATATATTGCGAAATTAGCAAATGTTGATATGGCAAACCGCAAAACTGAAATATAGAAGATAACTTATTATATTGCATTTTTATACCTTGCGGAGATATTCAGGTCTAATGATTTTTAGCGCACAA
Organism: Lordiphosa stackelbergi; assembly: GCA_018904235.1. Lineage (NCBI taxonomy): Eukaryota > Metazoa > Arthropoda > Insecta > Diptera > Drosophilidae > Lordiphosa > Lordiphosa stackelbergi. The sequence goes on from JAEIFU010002259.1 coordinate 27,192, forward strand.
AAGGAATTCGGACATACTTAAATTATAACCAAAATGTCCGTCGTGGTTCAGAATCTAGCCGAAATGTTCACAAAAAGAAGCGCAACCTATTTGAAGGGAAAAATTTATCGGGGGTGCCACAGAAACCTCTTCCAACTAAATTCCAACCGAATTCCAATTCTTAGGTGACACAGAAATTTCTATTGGTTGGTTTCAAACCTCCTGTGTTTGGTTAGGAGATTTAGCAAAGCTCTTTTCGCACTAGCGCCCTGTGTCGATGGTGGCGCCATCTACTTGAAAGGCAGTGGATTAAGGGCTGCAAGTTATCCCTCATATTTGGCGCCAGAGACAAATTTTTATATTTTCCATTATATTTATGAAGAAAATTACTTTTTTTCACGCATAAAACCCATATTTCAAAACATTTCAGTTGAACAACAAATTCCATAACTAAAACTAATTGGAAATATCACCCTTTTTAGATATGTAACTACAAAATTTAACAATTTACAAACCAAAATATGTAGCTAAATAAATAATCAAAAATAGCCGCCACAGCAAATTGTTGTCTAGCGACAATATTGTATCTAGCGGAAACAATTCTGCCGGCTGCTTTGCCTTCAATATAATTTTATGCGGCGAATTCAACGACTGTCTATCTCACTCTCACCCATTTAGATTGCCATAAGAGCAAAATTGCTGCTAGAAATTGTCGGTGTCATTCCAGCCTTATAAAGAACTTGTCTAAGATAAATCATTTGAAATGTACTGCCTTGCTTGCTTAGCTGTTACTCGTATGTTATGCTCATGAATAAATAAGTCTCTATTGATCATCCAAACGATGTGGTTCGACTCGTCTTTTACTCTCTGCCAGATTATAACTACCGGCTAAATCAGCCAGACCCTTTTTTTTTTTTTCTCTCTACTTCTTCTTCTCTGCACATTATTTCGTCGATAATACAAGTGCTAAATAAGACGCTCATCTAGTTGTTTTGTTTTCAAATTTAACTTGGCGGGAAAATTCAAATAAATGAACAGCAAATAGTTTTGGCGGCCTCCAATTATGCAATAGTTGCTACAATAGCTTTATGTGATTTGAAATAAGCGGTAGCGAAAGCACCTAGGGTTCGACAGTGTTAGGTTAATCCTTACTTTATTTGTAATTTTTCAATAATTTGCTCAAATATGCTTTATGGACACGACTAGGGAAAGGGAAACTGAATTGACTGCGCCATGACATCTCGTTTTTATGTATTTTTAATGGAACGGCATAGATAAGAAAATGTCGTCCATGACTTGCGCGACAATGAAGTCCCAAGTTCGACCACTGAAAAGTTGTGCAGCTGATCCGTTGGACATACTGAATCGCCGTCGTCCGCAATTGAATCATCATCAGTAATCTCGTAGGAGGAGTTAAGGTTCTCGTGGCATACGTTGTGCCAAAACGACATGACTCCCACCTCCATCGCTTTCACTTTTGGCGTGCTTATCACTCCAGCACACTGTCCTTTAACGAAGACCAAGCCGTTCAGCAATGGTCCCCTAGCAAAAACAAACATAGTGAATTACATATTTAAACTCAATAAATACTATATTTACCTTCCTTTCCAAAGGCCACCTATACCTTACGAGATAATTTTGTCAAACCGCTATTATAATGCTGTTTTTGGATGAGCTTCCACAAAACAGATTTCTCTTTTATTAAATTACCTAGGACCACCTTCTCCCTTAATAAAAGTTGTTCTGCCTTTTTAACGATTTTGTTTTAGTATTTTACTCCATTTAATACACCGCGCCACAACACTTGTTTGTATATGAGTGTCTACCGCCTGTGTATGTAGAGACGAAAAATATGTTTTACATATATTTCACACCTTTTCACTATTGGATGACTATCGCGTGACACATTGACGTCGGGTGGCAACGCTGTTTTTTCGATATGACAATTTTGGGCGTGAACTCCAGACCAACTTACGAAACACCAACTTGCGAAATACGAGGGAAATCGTTTTCTTTATACGGACTTTTCATTTTGCGGGTATCTCTGTACCAAGCTTTATAAAGAAGTCGGGTAAAGTGGCCTGGCGAAATTAGAAAAATTTTATTAATTTTAGGCTATCATAAAAATTTGATAGAACGCAATTGTAATCGGGTACATGGTAGGGTTGTCAATATTTGATCGATATATCAATATATCGATATTTTGGTTGGTCGATAAGGGTTATTCCGATATGATATTTTTTGAACCGATATAGGCGATTATCGATATTTTTATAAAAGATAAATCAGAAAAAAATTCTATGGTAATTTCGTACAAAAAAAAAAACGAAATTGTAGGAAAATTCGTCCAGAAACCATGGGTCTAAAAAGAATTCCTCCATTCAAATTGATCCAGGTATGGTATTTCGGAATAGATTTTCTTCTCTTATACGTTTTGTTTTGTTCAGTCCTGTTGGAAAAGTCAAAATCCTTAAATGTCTTTAATATTTGAGGTCGATCTGCGCGGGCAAGGAACTCATTGTTTTTTGGTGAGATTTTCTTCTTTTATACCTTATTTTCTTCGTAGAAGTGCGATTTCTAAGTAAAATAAATAAAATTTGTTTTTTTTTCAGTCCTGTTCAAAAAGACAAAATCCTTAAATATCTTTAATATATGAGATTAATTTGCACCGACTAGTAATTCATTTTGAGCCCATGGGTTCTTTTCAGTTTACTTAAGCTTTATAAAATAACGATATAACGATGTTTTTGACCCGATATATCAAATATCGATATAAAAAATTTTGATTTTTGATATTACCGATACTGATATTTTGAGAAATATGGACAACCCTAGTACATGGTTAGATCGAACAGTCAAAAAAAAGTAAATTGACGGGTGAAAATTGAAAAGAGATTAAATAATTGGCAATTGAAGACGGGCAAGGAGAAACCAAATAGGTTTTAAATTGTCATGAAGTTGGGTAAATAGACTGTTAAATATGAAGTGTAGATCATACGTACCAGGAAGAAGAAGATTTTATGGTTGGCAATTGAAGACGGGTATATGAGAGATGACGGTCAATCGGTTGAAAAATATTGGAAATTTGCAAAAATTCGTATATGAATTCTGATTGATAATGGATCGCGAAAATTCGCGATATTTGGAAAATTTTATCACGAGTTTAGATCATCATGAAATCGGGAGGTGAAGATCGAAATGTCCAAAATCCAAGACTTTTGCTAGATGAAGATTTTATAGATGCAATTGTCAAGTAAATTTCACTTCTTTGTTTTGTGTTTAAAATTCTAAAAGGGCTAGGCTAGTGTTACAAAAAATTTTTTTGTTATGTTTAATTTTCAAGTATCTTAAATATAATTAATGTAAGCCAATAATAATGATTCCCTGTACCATTTTGACAGAATATAGTTTGGGATCTTTTTTCAATACAATGAAGTTTTTTTCAAATATTTTTTTAATCTTTCTTCTCTTTTAACTTCTTGGTCTCTGAGATTGGTGCGTTCACACACACACATCAGCTCGCCTGTTGACGCTGATGATAAATATATATATTCTTTTACATTTGCCCAAACTTGGTATACCCTTTCTACTCTACCAGTAAAGGGTATACAAAATGTGTAGTCGTAAAAATAAAAATGTTATATTGATAGTGTCTGGCTGATAACATTTCACTTTCGCCGGCATTTGTTAATCTTCGGGCCTTCAACATGTATCGCATTTCTACGGTATTATAAAATGTAGATAAGAAAGCTGTTATTCACTCAGACATAAGCTTTTCTTTGGTCTCCAATTCAGTTGCTTTTTGGGAACGCCTCAAGAAGTCAAACATGCCTTGGCCCTTACCCAACTCCTCGCCCTCCTCTAGGGTCATGGGCAGCTTAGCGTTACGCGTATCCGGTAGATAGAGACTAAACCAAGCGCTGCCAAAAAACAACAGACTTAATACAAACGAGGAAACTCCTTGAAAATAGGTATCCAGGTGAATAAGATAGGGCGTCAGTACGGAAGCAGCTCCAGCAAAGGCATTAACCGCCGCCAAGCCACGTGATCTCACACAGGTGGGCGTAATTTCGTTAATAAACAGTACCGAACTGGTGCGGCAGACTGCCTGACCACAACGGGCAATCAGCATGAGGGACACCAGCACCAGGATGCTGGCCTGCTTCCACAACGCCAGAACTAAGCCACAGGCTAGGGTAAGCAACGAGGTGACAAGCATGGAGCTGACACCAATCATTTTGGGACCAGTGCGATCTTGAACGAAGGCATTCAGCAGACTTGTTGGCAGCAAGGTCAATCCATTTAGAGAAAACATAATAAAGGGTGAAATGCCCACCATCCTCTACAGACTCTAAAACAGAAAAAAACGATTGATAAAAGAGCTATGGTGCTGAGACAGAGCGTAATAAAAAAAAACTCTTAAGTTATATCCATAATTAAATAAGCTGGATTCATACGGATGGTTAGAATGTAAGTTTGGAAATTTAAACAAAGATGTTCAAACTTGAACATGAGACTTACCACGATCCTAACGTTGTAAACATTAGAATCAAACAGAGGCAATAGAAAGTAAGTTTCTTTTTATATTTAGTTAACTCACCTTATAAATAAGGGGGACTTGGAGAGGGTAGGAAGAAGAACCACTTGACTGCATTGTGTGGGAGACCAAAGCAGGCAATATATACATAAATGTGTCTTTACATACACTTGGTTAGTTCAGAATATGGTTAGTTCAGAATATAGTTAAGTCAGAATATATAAAAGAAACCTCTCTTTACAAATTCAAACTTACAACCGTGCACATTAAAAGTATGTAATTCTATACAGTAGAGTCTTTATACTTTTCAGTTATGAATATTCCTCGTTTCAACACAATTTTGGTGAGTTTGATTCAAATCGAATGAACATATCGTATTGCTGCTGTTCATCCAGCTCCAATCACAGATCCAGTTCATTTATTTGGTTCACACATCACTAACAACTATCGATTTCTATACTCCCGGCTGTATATCTTCCATCTCTAACTCATACGGACTCACACTCAACTCTCTGCCTTTCTGTGAAAATCATCCTTACCGGCAACACGCTACCAAAACCTAATCTGTGTATTAATCTAAATACTTAACTTGGCTTAAATAGCCACTTGCTCAAAGTGGTGGCGCCATCTATTGCTCAGTTTGGGGCATCACTTGGCTTACATTGACTAAATCCAAATTTCAATTGTTGAATGAAAGTTAATATAATGAATTTCTATAAATCTATTAATTCTCTCTTAGATATCTGTATTCCTGCTTCTCCCGCGTCACTTAATCCACCTTGGTTCTGTCCTTGACTTTCTAATTTGAAAAATATTAAGTATAGATGCTTTAAAAAGTATAAAAGAACTGGTTCTGCGGTTGACTTTTCTAAATACTCAAACAAATACACTTTTCAATTCCGAGTGCTATAGAAAATATCTCATGCGATGGAAAATCAATTCGCAGAGGACCCTAAGCAATTACACAGCTTTGTCAACTCTAAACGAAGATCTTCTTCTTTACCTTCTTCTTTTTTCTAGTGACAAACGTGACAGATTCTACTGCCGTAGACCTGTTCACCGACTTCTTTCAATCTACTAATTCCTCCACGCGCTTTACTAATACTTCTTATCCTTATAACATTTCTTTTTCTAACTCGATTACCTCGATTTCGATTCTGCAATCCATTGCTTAAGCTTTTTAATCTATCGTTAGAATCTGCTATTTTTCCAAATCTATGGAAAGAATCCTATATTATTCCTTTTCATAAAAAGGGTGGAAAATCTGATATAACCAATTATAGGGGTATAGCTAAGCTATCGGCTATTCCAAAGTTATTTGAACAGATTATAACCTCATCCTTACAGCACTATTGTAAATCGATCTTATCACCTTTCCAGCATGGATTTACAAAGCAACCAATTTGCTTGAATTTTCCTCAATGGTTAACTATGGATTCCTTTTAAAAAAAAAACAAACTGATCTGAACTGAACATGATCTTCTCCTTGTTAAACTTGATCGTTTAGGATTTCCATCCCTATTTCTACTTTGGATTTCGTCCTATTTAAAAGATAGAACTCAAAAAGTTTTGCTACGCTTTCTAATACCTCAAAGCCTGTCAAAGCCAGATTGCAAGATGACTTAAACTCCTTGCAGTCCTGGTGTCTGATTAATCAATTACATCTTAATTGTCCAAGTGCATGTTAAGACTTTCCACCGTTGCAAGCCTTCGCTGGCTACGATTGGCAATGAACCCTTGGAACGAATATCTACAGTCGTTGATCTTGGAATTCTTTTTGACCCCAAATTGAGTTTCAATCCTCATATCTCCTCTATTGTTAATAGAGCAAATGGTGTACTCGGATTCACTAAACGTTGGTCGAAAGAGTTTAATGATCCATATACCACAAATCTTTTATACACTGCTTTCGTCCGTCCTGTACTTGAACACTGCTCGTCCGTTTGGTCTCCGCAGTATAAAAAGCATATAGATCGTATTGAATCTGTTGAGAAGCAATTCTTGCTTTTTGCCCTACGTGGCTTAAATTGGGACCCTAACCTTAATCTGCCATCGTACTCCCAGCAGGCTCTTGCTTATTGACCTTTCTTCGTTAGCCAACCGTAGAACAGTATTAGGTGTTTCTTTTCTTCATAATCTAATTATTGGTGATGTAGCTTCTTCTGAACTTTTAGGTCGCCTTAACTTCTCCGTTCCTTCTAGGCCAACCAGAAACTATTTTCCTTTAATATTGCCTAGATGCACAGCTGATTATGCAAAGCACAATCGATTTCGAGTCTTATGTCAAAATTATAATGATCTTTATCACCTGCTCTCAACAGATCTCTCTATCTTTTCTTTAAAAACGTCCCTCTATAATTATCTTAGGGGAAAATCTCTGACCACTCCTGGCTGTGAGTAGGGCCATAGCTTGCCGGACTGGCTAAAAAATCTTCCCCTACCGGGTCAGAGATTTCTGTTTATTTAATTTTAAGTTTATCTTATAAATTTTGTATTTTTAAAGTTAGTTTTAAATTTCACTTTTAGATAGTATTTTTTTCTTTTCTTAATTTTTTCTCTTTATATCTGATTTATCTTTAGAGTTATTATTTTATTATTATTTTTTTTCCTTTTCTCCTATTTAGGTTTTGGTTTTTTTCATCTTCTCTATCTCTATATCATTATAGTTTTTGGTAGCTCCATTGATAACGGTTTCTCTGACTACAATTGGCTGTGAATCGGGGCATAGTTGGCTGGACGGGCAAAAAAAATTCCCCTATCGTGTCAGAGTCGTTATTAGTTAGCTTCTGTAGATTTTGTAAAGTTTTTTTCTTTGTTAGGCTTTCTTAGTTGTTGAAGCCTTTTTATAACATTGCTAGTAAAGTTCATAGCCTTTTTTTTTTCTTAACAAATAATAAAAATAAATTAATAATAGTATATCTTGATAAACTTTCCATTATTTTTGGTTCAATACACAACTCTCTCTTTTTGACTTACTAAACAATCATCGCCATAATTAGGTTTCTACGCAAACGTGGCGTCTTCAGAGCGTCTGTGAGCTTGGTTTGATTTGATTTCAAAGTTCCGCAATGTTTACGAAAACTTTTAAAATCCTCCTCGCTGACCTCTCGCCGGTTAAATTTGGCCACTCGCTTTAGTCTTCTGATGGCACCGTCCACATCATTTCGCGTAACCAGCCACTGGGCACTCTCCTCCACAAAGAAATAGAAGAGGGTGACCAACAGCAAGGGGAACGAGGTCCAGGCCAATACCAAACGCCACTGACCAAGCTGCATGGCATGCATTGAGCAGCTGATCATGCCCAGGCACAAGGAAATCGTTAGCACAGTATTGAGGCCCACATTGCGCAGCTTGGGTGAAATGTATTCAAGAACTGATCAAAAGATATGTTGACATATCCAAAAATCCCAAAACCTGCTTACTTACCCAAAATATACATCATATTATTGTTGGCTGGATAGGAGAAGCCCGATATAAAGCGACTTACTGCAAATCCGTTTACACTTGCCATAAAAATAGCCATAAAGTCGCCCACAAAACCACACCAGTTGGCCAGTATAAGAGTCCTTACACGTCCAATGCGATCGCCTAGATCGCCAAAGAATATTGTGCCACACAGGGAGCCCACAAAGAAGAACGATTGGCCCACGCGTGGCTTGTAGGCATTGTCGCAAACCCAATTCAACTGTATAGAAAACATAGGGATGTGGTATTGCATACAACTAATGAGTGGAGCTACTCACCTCTGCATTCATGCTGCGAAATCCATGATCATGGTTATATATCCAGCGATCGCATTTCTCTGTACTTACGGTCACATTCTCACCATCAATATCAATCGTGGCCAGGCGCGTGCATGACGGTCTCTCGAATTTCGAGTAAATGGCCTCGATTTCCGCAAAACTACGATTCTCCAATTGCTCGTGATAGCACCAGTGATCGGGTGCAAAACCGATGATATTCTGCGAGAAATAGTGTCTGGTGGCGGTAATCACTACTAGACTAAACAGAGCCAAGAGCATGTACTGATAGCGATGGCGATCACCGCACTTGGCCATTATCTGCTCAAAATCCATGTCACAAGCGCTCGAAAGGTTCCGCGTGTCTAATGGAAGCTAACCAAATACTTGTGCTTATAGTTTTGCTCTTTGTGCTCATGAGATAAGCAAGGTCTATTAAGTGCTACTTTTGATAACATAAGAATGCTAAAAAAATGTGCACGGTTTGTTTGTGCAGAGCTTATAACAATTTAAGTTTATTTTTAACAATAAAACTGATTTACCTAAGACCTTGCTCCAGGTCTGCGTCTTTTTTTTCTGAAGTTAGATACATCTTCTGCCTTTGTACTCTAAAAATCAAGTATGTTTTGTTCTTGGATTTACTTGAAACTAGCAAAACGCATGTTAATAAATTGAAATGTGAACAAACCTTTTAGTATTAAGAACTTCTGGACTTAGAGCCAGACGAAACATTTGGATTGAGTACAAAACAGATTCACATTGCAAACTCCAAAAAGTATGCAACTAAAGCAGGGTTTCCCAAGTAGAGAGAATGGAAAATGCTCTTTAGCCATGTTGCCCGACAATATACTGCAGCCGAAGGGATTGTCTTCCCGGTCTTTCAGATATTCAATGAGAAATGACTTCGGTAAACTTTTGGATCTTATACGTGTAAATTACCGACCGCGTTCGCCCCTGGGCTATGGACGGGGAACTCGGAACTACAGATACGAATGATGTTACATCGATTTTAATCATAAAATTGCCCCTTAGTTCCAACACTCTGCTTATGGAGGGTTCATTTTCAGCCTGCGGTAATATCAATTTGGTCCTTGGCAATTTTAGGGCTTTGGATTTTCCCGCAAATATTTGATTGAGATTGACACAGAGCCCTAGTTTCAAGATAAAATTGGGCTTTAACCAAGAACGTTTTGTACCCATTTGATCAACATTTACGTGGTTTAAAGAATGTATGTATTAGACTTAAGATTATACAAATCTTTAATGGAGAGCAATTTGCAGTTCATTTAAAGATAAAATCGGGTTGAACTTTAAGTCATTACAACCTAAAAATATTTTTCTGTTAAGGCACTTAACACAGTTTTCTCCCCCGAACTTCCATTTCAAGCCGAATTCGCAGCTATATTTTTAATTTTTTCAACTTAACTTAAATTCAGTTAACTTAATAGACTGTTAATACTCTATTAACTTAAGATCTGTTAACTTAACAGTTTGTTAATACTCTGTAAAGTTATTTAACACAGTTTTCTTCCCCATACTTTCATCTCAAGCCGAATTCGCAGCTATATTTTATTTTTTTCAACTTAACTTAAATTCTGTTTACTTAATAGACTGTTAATACTCTGTCAACCTAAGTTCTGTTAACTTAACAGTCCGTTAATACTCTGTTAAGAGATTTAACATAGTTTTCTGCCCCCAACTCCCATTTAAAGCCGAATCCGCAGTTTTGTTTTAATAATTTTTAAATATTAACTTCAAGTTTGTTAACTTAACAGACTGTTAGTACTCGGTTAAGTCACTTAACACAGTTTTCTCCTCCGAACTTCCATTTCAAGCCGAATTCGCAGCTATATTTTAATTTTTTTTCAACTTAACTTACGTTCTGTTAACTTAATAGACTGTTAATACTCTGTCAACCTAAGTTCTGTTAATTTAACAGTCTGTTAATACTCTGTTAAATGATTTAACAAAATTTTCTTCCCTCAACTTCCATTTCAAGTCGAATCTGCAGCTATTTTTGAATATTTTTTCAAATTTTAACTTAATTTCTGTTAAATTAACAGACTGTTAATGCTCTGTTATAGCATTTAAAACAGTTTTTCCCTGAACTTCCATTTCAAGCCGAGTCCGCAGCTATAGTTCAATATTTTTTCAACTTAACTCAAATTCTGCTAACATATTAGACTGTTAGTACTCTGTTAACTTAAGTTGTGTTAATTTAACAGTCTGTTAATACTCTGTTAAATGATTTAACATAGTTTTCTACCCTCAACTTCCATTTCAAGCCGAATCCGCATTTTTGTTTTAAGTATTTTTTAAATATTAACTTCAATTCTGATAACTTAACAGACTGTTAATACTCTGTTGAGTTATTTAATATAGTTTTTCAACCTTCAACTTCCATTTCAAGCCAAATCCGCAGTACTATTTTCAAATTTTAGCTTCAATTCTGTTAGTTTAACAGAATGTTAACACTCTGTTAAGAGATTTAACATAGTTTTTTCCCCTCAACTTACATTTCAAGCCGAAACCGCCGTATTTGTACTTTTATTTTACATTATTGCCATTTAAGAGCATATTCTGATCAGCTCTGTTAAGCTAACAGGCTGTTAATCCACTCTTAAGTGATTTCACATCGAGTTTCCCCTAAGTATAGGCTTTCACTTTCTTTAGCGATTTGCGATTGCAACAAATTCGTACGAATTCAATTATAAGTGCTCCCAAATTAGGAACTTTTTGTTATCGATTTTGTTTCATTCCCAATTCGATCTGCAACACTTCACGTGGCAGAAGCAGCTGTCTCGACAAACATATAGGTTATCGCCCCAGCCAAATCGCAATTTCTTGTTGTCAAAAGGTATTTTGCTGCTTGTGTAATTTTGGGAGGGTTAGGAAAAAAATTGTTTATGACATGAATTTAATTCAAATTGTATAAGAGAGTCCACAAAAACAATCTAAAATAGTCACAGAATATTACACTAATTGGTTCATAGAAAGGCAGCTCTTATCTCCAGCGACATTTCCCATTTACTTTTCAATTCACGGACTCATACGTTGCCGGTTTTATATCGGCCAAATTTTGCGATTTGCGAATTTCGGAGCAACTACTTTTGCGATTTACCGACGAAATCGTAAAATTTTTGCGAAAGCGAAAATGGGAGCATGGCTGTTGATCATGGATTATAAAAAATCAACCTAGAAATAAAAATTTTTGTTCTTGAATTGAGAATGGATTCAAAAACAAAGTTTTTTTTTTTTGATTATATGGTTGCGTGTTTGAATAACCTGTACAATTAAATTTTAAACAATTTTTAAGTGATGGCGTCACTGTGTTATATCAAATGGGACAATGTTGCAACCAATTTCAATTTGAAGCCTCATCATTAGGCTTTCTTTTCCAGTATGTATTGTTGCGCTGAAGTGTAAACAACATAGTTTTTGTGTGCTCCTAATATGTCAACTTTTATGCAAACAAAACACAATTTGCGGGAAAGTTTACTTTTCGATGGCAAAACCAAATATTTGCGGTCATGCTCTGTATTTGGTGAGACCAACTATGAGCTGCTACAACCCAGTAAAAGCATCACATGGCAACTCTACAGAAGTGAATTGATGCGTTTGAGCCGAGCATTGCATAATTTTCCAACATTGAAACGCTGAAATGGGAAGTCCTTTTCCACACGCCGTATAGCCCAGACATTGCACCTTCCGAATACTACTTGCCTTCGTCGATGAAGCATGCCCTTTAGGATCAGCACTTTCGTTCTTCTGATGAATTCCAAAATTTGATCGATTCGTGAAGTACAGGGTGGTCCATCTACTGTTTGGAACGTTGACTTTAAAAACGTCAAATGTCATTCGGAAAACGACTAATATTTAGTACAAATTTTGACATTTCCGAAGAAAGTTGGTAAATATTAAAACCATATTTTCAAAGTGGTCAGTTCAACTCAAACTGTGCGAAATTTGAAAAAAAAAGAGGCAGGTATGCTAACTTCGTCTCTGCCGACCTTTGCAAATGTTTTAATGTATTACAGTTTCAGAACGCCAGCTATAAAATCAACAAATTTTCTAAATAAAAGCCATTTTTCGACCCCACTAAAACACCCCCCCCTGCGTATTGGAATATAAGTTTTTTTAAATTTCGGGGCGGATTTTTTTTAAATTTTTTAATTTTAACCAAAAAAAATATAGGAGGGGCGGAAGAAGGCCATGGTGGAGATATATTTTTTTTTAAGTGGAGTTTTTTTAATTACAAACACCTCAACTCTAAGTTTGAATAAATTAGTTGTTGATGTGATCAAGAATATATATACTTTATAGGTCGGAAATGTTTCCTTTCCCTCTTACATACATTTGCACAACTTCTCATGATCCCCTTTACCCATTTTTAATGGGTACAGGGTATAAAAATAGAGGGAAGCTAACTTCGGCTCAACCGAAGTTTATATACTTTTGGAGCATGATAAATATATGCCTGTTTGAAGTTTTTCTCACAAGAACTATTTATCAACCGATCGATTATACTGAAGCTATATGCTATAGTCTTCCGATTTGAAAGAATTGTGTGTTAGCATATTATATTGATTAGTAACGAGTTTGGGAGCGATATCATTGAAAACCAAAAAGTTTTTCATACTAAGACTTTTTTCAGACTTATCTTTTGTATGGCAGCTATACTATATAGTTGTCCGATTTTCATAAAACTTGTCGAAATTATTTCAAACATAGAGAACTTATAAACACGAGGTTCAAGCCCGGAGTTGCTTGACTAAACAAAGTTTTTCTTACTAAAACCACAGAGAAAAAAAAAGATACATACACGAAAATGTGGGATTTCTCACGTTCGACCGGGATATTCAACATACTTTTTGTAGCTTCTTCACGCCGCATCTGAAATCGAAAGCTAAACGCGGCATGCAGAAAAGCACACGCATAATTCGAAATCCACACGCGCGTGCAGAAAATCTACACAAAAGTGTGGTGTTGAATATCCCGGTCGAAACGTAGAAATCCTACATTTTCGTTGCTTTTTAATTTTTTTTTTTTTTTTTATAAATTTATATTTATTTTACTACTCTGGTAGATTTAAAATCCCGGCTCCTGCAACACGATAGGAATGATGTTTTAGACGTCTCCGCCACGTGTAAGGCAAAGACATAACGCTAAATCTGCTAAGCACAATCCATTATTTGCTTGCTTGTAATTTTTTCTAATTCAACGCAATCGCTATTTATATACAGGCAACAGAAATTTGCGCACGATTCGTGTAGATTTTCAACACGCAGCGTTTAGATTTTTGTAAATCAAAACGTACATTTAGAAATCCCACACGTCACGTGACAAGCAGCTTGCTAAACGAAAAGTATAAGAATTCAGTACTGATGTGGAGCTACATTTTTCGTGTAGACTTTCCCCACTCGCGTGAAGGATTTCAATATCCAAACGTCCATGTAGAATACAAAACGTCCGTGTGGTATTCAGATTGCTGCATGAAAAATGTAGAATTATTTGGGGAAATGAGCTGATTTTCTAATGTCGTGTAGACTTTGCCTTTGCACACGCAGCATTTAACTTTTGTACATTTCTACACGTCGCGTATAGCTTTTCTGCACGTCGCGTGTGGCTTTCTGAATTCTACACGCAGCGTGTGTAATTTAACAGGGCGAAATACGTCTGCGTTTAGGCCTCGCCTTTCTACACCGCCGTATAGCCAATTTTTTTTCTTTATACTATGGTCATCCGCTTCGTATCAAACTTGGTAGAATTCTGTAAGGAGCATATAACTGAAAGGAGCATATAACATTGATCAGTAACAAGCTTGGGAGCGATAGCATTGAGAACAAAAAAGTTTTCTTACTAAGACTGTTTTACAAACCTATCTTTTGTATGGCAGCTATACTATATAGCTGTCCGATTTTCATAAATCTTAGTTCCGGAAACTCAATTTGTGGGTCAATTCGTAAAGCGAGATCGTGAAACTGGAATGTTGGTGGATAAACGTTCATACACCGTCCGGTGCGCTCGACCGAAAACATTGATCCGATTGCTGAAATGTGCGTATGTCAACTATGTTTAGAACTTTTTTCGTGTAAGTTTTGAATGTATGGTATGTTTGTATGGTTTGGTATGTTTGGTATGTTTGTATATTTGGTATGTTGGTATGTTTGGTATGTTTGGTATGTTTGGTATGTTTGGTATGTTTGGTATGTTTGGTATGTCTAGTATATTTGGTATGTCTAGTATATTTGGTATGTTTTGGTATGTTTGGTATATTTGGTATGTTTGGTATGTTTGGTTTGTTATGTTTGGTATGTTTGGTATATTTGGTATGTTTGGTATGTTTGGTATGTTTGGTATGTTTGGTATGTCTAGTATATTTGGTATGTTTGGTATGTTTCGGTATGTTTGGTATATTTGGTATGTTTGGTAAGTTTTGGGATGTTTGGTATTTTTGTTATGTTTGGTATGTTTGTATATCTGCCAGCTCTATTATCTAATCATACTGTTTAAAAATTCTTTTAAGGCTCTCTCGTTCTTTCAGTTTTTAATTGGCCAACAGTTAATGAAGCAGCGCTTAGTTATTCTTACAACTAACAAAAATCCTATTCAAAATGTCACCAAATCCATTCCTTTATCCATTGTTCTCCATTGATATCCTGCAGTGGCGCTTTGTGCCTTAAGACAAAAGCTTCCCATTTTGTTTCCCGCCAGTGCAACCGTAATAGTTTTCTTCGCTTTCTCCTTTCAAGGAAATATTCTTAGCTCTGGTTTTTCGTCAAGCTTCAAAACTAAATCAAATGAGTTTGCATGCCGCTGACAGATAACAAGGAATGCAAAGACAATAGAATAGATTTGGACTGACATTGACTGGGCCAAAGTCAATTTGGGGCGTGACTTGACTGCACAACTGACGGATGTACTCGAAGTCAACTTTATTTTAATCAGCGACTGAACAAGGAACAACTATTAAAAAAAGGAAAAGCACATTATAGTGTCGGGGGAATAAAAGGATCACGATGAATTTGATAAGCCCTTAGGTGATGATAAGGCGGCAGACGTTGAGTTCAGTTCAAAATGGCGTCACAAAATACATTTTGAAACGAGCAGCGAAAACGTGAGTTGATTAGCAATAAACCGCTGTGTGTGTGTGCCCCCGCCATTTTGTTTCATAGCCGAGACAAGTTTAATGTCGCTGGCTGTTCTTAAAAGGTTTCTCTCGGCTTCTCACATTAGTGAATCATACTAAAAACACACAAAAAATAACTACACCGAGTGACATTTTGTACTTAAACGGCAAACACGTTGCGGCCATATGTCAGACTGGCTTTTTATTAATATTTTACAGAAATAAAACACAAAGGGGAAAAACACAGCGCCTGACGAGCTTCGAATGGAAATTGCCGCCGCATATTGACGTAATGGCTGAAATAGTTTTTCCTTTTGCACTTTGTTCAATTAAATGCTTTTGAAATTGTCAACAATTTCAATATAGTTTTATCACACCTTAAAGTTGAAAATTAAAAAAATATATAATTTTTTGCAAAGGGTAGGAAAAAATTAAATATATTAACATATGGCCAAACTTATAATTTTGTGATTTTTATGGTCTTTAAATCTGCAAAGTTATAGCCCGTTAAAGACGAAAATACATATTTATGTTTATGGGAGGACAGGTGACATGACATAACCCCCAAGGACTTATCGCCCAAATTTTATTTTGGGCGATAAGTCCGTTTTTCTTTCGGACTTATCGCCCAAATTAGTTTTGGGCGATAAGTCCGTTTAAAAATCGGACACAACCCCCAAAAAAATTTTTGGGCGATGTGACCGGCCGACAAAATAGTATTGAGTGGATCGCAGCTTACATAACAATAGTCAACAAAATTTAATAAAGAGTCTTCTCATTGAATTTGATACCTGATTCTGAAGTATTTTGAAATGCTGAGTTCAAAAATTGACTAAAAATTTGTCTATCTTGTCGTTCTCCAGATATAGGGGGATATGCTATTTGCCATTTTTTTAAGAAAAGTTCCCACATAATTTGCCGTAACATCTGAACCAATAAACCGATTTAACTTTTCTATCTTTCAAATGAAATATGTAATAGCCTAGATCCACTGACACATTTATGTAATTGTGTGTGGTTGGTGATTTCACAGGAAATGTACATTCTCAAAAAAAAAAGCATAGTACGTTAAGGAAAACTACTCATAATGTTCAGGGCGAATAAAAAAATATTTTAAAATTCAAGAAAATTGTGGGAAAAAATGTATACAGGAGGTCAATATATGTACTATGAACTATTTTTACTCGATGGAGTTCGCTTGCATTTCGAATTAAAACTGCATGCCTTTATATGTACGTGGAGTACCACAAATATGCCTACAACTATATTAGCTGACAAAAGTTGAGCGGTTTTAAGCTGACTGCTTAAATTAAGGTAGATCTAGTAGATTAAATGCGTGCAGTTTTAATTCTCTATGATCTAGTAGCTGACCAAATTTTTTTTCACTTCACATACAAAGTCCCAGTTTAGTTCCAAATCAAATCGTTTTACGAAAATCTAGACTTTAATTAAGAAAAATCTTTTATTAAAACAGTTGGTGCTTGATTCGGGAGGTTATAAATTTGAAGCGTTCTATTCGTAGTTCAATTCGATGGACCCAAAAAACTCCAACTGACCCCATTTTAAAGAGGATCAGGACAGGTTTACAATCTTCTTTTATACTGGAAATTTGTCAGTAAATCAGGTACAATTGTACATTTTATATGCTTTTGAATGTTTTATAAAAAAAAAAACATCATTCATTAGAAAACAAAAACAATAGATATCTTTAAAGATGATCGCTTTCAGCAGGGACTTATAAAAACTAGATCTTTTACATGATTAGAAAAAAATTATCAGTTCTGATCTCAATTCCACTTCGGTTTTCGCATAAACGTTTGAATTGGCCAGCTTACTTTTACAAATTTAAATGAAAGGTGTAAAGGAAGTCTGTGGTTACTAGATCAAGGATTCCCTGTATGGAACAGGAACAGGCCTGTATGATTTAAGTTCTTGTGATAACAGAGACTGTGAAATTTCAAATTATTGTTTGTAAGAGTGAAAAATTAAACGTATATTATTGTTGTTGATACCGTACCCAAATAAAGTTTGCTTCAGATTTGGCAAACTCCTTCTCCTTCTAACCGCGAAAAACTGTCAGGGCCAAAATTTTTAAGTTTGAACATAGTGACTTAATATATATTTAGTTTGGCCCAATATCTATCTATTCTGTATACCATAATAAGATCCGAGCAAAAACACCGAAGATAAGCAAGTGCGCCTCCCCATTTATTCAAATAAATTTTAAAATAAAAGTAATTCAAAGCCATAGGAACCACATTACTTGGTTCAGGGTATTTTGCAGTCGGGGCACTCGACCACACTAAACACTTCTGCCTTCTAAATTTAGGTATCTGAAAGCTTTTCTTATTTCAACACTGTCATATGGGATAGATATATTTACGAACAGTGATATGACTAGTTAGAATAAAATAAAAGTAGCATTTAATAACATATCGTTTTAGGATTAAACATGTATGCCTCTAGGCATTTTTATTCTTTTCATGTTAATCTCTCGGTCTAACTGACCATGTTACAATACACAAAAACCACCTACGTAATCCAAAGGTTAAGTTTAAATAGACAACTGGATTCACGGTAAAATATTTAAACTTTGCAAAAATAATATTTAATAAGGAACTTCATATTTATTTGATTTGCTAAATTTTGCATCGTCAAAAACTTGGTGTCCTGAAGATGCAAACAGGAAAGCTCTAAACATTTTTATTACAATGCCATGTAGCTTTGGAACAACCTACCTTATTCTATTAAAACAATTTCAAGCACATTTTATTAACAGTTTAATGCTGCTCTTTAAAAATAGTAATAATAATATATAATGAGACTTTTCCAACTAAAAATCTTTCTATGCTTAAAATCTCAAAAAATAAAATTTAAGCAAAATAAAAAAACATAATATAAAATAAATATCATTCGAAAAGTCTCTGTATACAGAGCCGTATACGGCTAGATATGCCACTACTACTACTAATTCTACTGACTTAAATTTAGATTTTAAAAATTTGGGCGTAATGGCCAAAAAAATTTTGGGCATTATGTCCGATTTTATTTCGGACATAGCGCCCAAATGAATTTGGGCGATAAGTCCGTTTTCATTTCGGTCATATCGCCCATTTGCTTTATAAATTGTACAAAATATATAAAAATTGTTTCTTAAACCAGGCGATCATGGTCCGAAAAACGAAAACGGACTTAGCGCCCAAATAACCTATAATAACATATCGACCCCTGTGCGCGAAAACATCGTATGTGCCATTTTTTACGAAATTGACATTTTGATGCAAATTAGTTCTAAATCCACTTACCCATCGTCTGGTAAAATTATAAAGCGATAGTCGCCACGGTTACGGAGATACAACAAAATCAATTTAATCGTATGTGCCAGTGATGAGTTTTTTTCTTGTGGGCGAAATGATCGTATGTGCCACACATTACTGATATTTAAGTCTGGTGGGAAAATAGCTAAATTGGCAATGCTGATGGCAATGGAGCGAGTCAGGAGAGCACGCACTCACACCCTTGCGATGTCAGTCACAGTTTTCTCAGAAGGAATTTTTTTTAAATTTTTTTCATCTTTCTTACCTTGTACTCCTGCATTCAAATTAAACAGTAAATTTTTGCATTTGTTCTTTAAAGATAAAATTTTAATATAATAAGTCACAAGTCTGATTTAGTAACTTAATGTGGACGTTAGTTGATCCTAAAGCAAAGGTGGTTCCTCACAATAAAACGCATTAACAGAAAATATAACTTTTAAAATCATAATTCGAGAAACTTTCCGCATTATTGCAGAAAGAAGAAACTTAAGTTAATTTGTCGCAGGAATTCAGAAACATTCAGTACCTTTATAAGAGCTATACTCAATTCATGAATGATGAAAACCTCAGCAGCTCTATTGTTTCGATTTGTGTATTTAGACAGATTTTTAAAACTGATTTTAATATTGGCTTTCACTTAAAAAAAGACAGAAAGAAAATATTAAGTTTCTTAATGAAGAAGCCAAAAAATATAGCATAAATACAAACGAGTTTCAGATGCACATCATTGACAAGGATGACAGCAAGTGCCTTTTTTTAAGAAAACGAAAAGAAAGTAAGAAGAGCTTGAAGTTCATATGAGCTAGTATCGATTTACAAAAAGTCTTGAACACTCCATTCGGAAAAGTATTACACTTTTTGGTTCTCGAAAATATGCCTACTACATTTTTAGCGTTTACAAAAGCTGTACAATAAATTCCTTTTGTTTTTTATGGGCTGAGTGTGGGGATAGGTATGCTTAGCCCTTTATAAATATTTACTTATCATAGTCTTTTTGTTTTTTTGTTTGACACCATACATAGCAAAATTAAATCTTATGTGCGAACCATTTCCAACCGATTTTCAAACTGGAAGTCATTTGCGAATGCATTATTTCCCAGTAAATTTAAATTGAACATAAATTCGCTGGACATCGCCGAATTTCAGAAAAATTCAGGTTCAATTGAACTACAATATGGTTGTAAAAAATAGTATTCCACCAATATATCATGATGAATATTTAAATCTGCAAAATTCGTCAAATTTAAAAGTCTCTTTGGTTAAGAGCGACGAAGAAGACTAATCTATTTGTTAAAAAAGAAAATTTTCTTTAATTTAGTTTTATAAGTATATTCTGAAAAAAAAATCATGAATATTTTGTTGTTCATTGATCTTTCAAAAAATATTACTTTTATTTTGTTTTTATATATTTTTGTACAATTTTATCTATTTGGCAAATTATCGTAAGGGTGCCAAACTTGACGGAGCACTTAAAAAATTTATGGGCAAAA
>JAEIFU010002260.1:0-47376 GCA_018904235.1 Lordiphosa stackelbergi
ATTTTGAATTTGCGGTTTGATAATTTAAGCGGCCTTCTCTAGTTTCTGAGTGTCTGATTTTTTTCAATTTTTTGCATAGAGATTTTTCTTGCACTTTCGCATTCTGCATGATGCATGATCATACCAAGCCTGTCTAAAAGTGCTTTGCTTTCCAGTCTGCATACATTTTCCGGCTTCTTTTATGCTGCCTGTGAGCATATCCATGGTCAGTTTCATCTCATCTTGTTGCTGTTGAGCTAAGCATCGGTCCAACTCTGATTGATACCTGCGCACAAATCGATTGTTCCACCTCAGTTTTGGCAATAAGCAGTTTTCCGCCTCTTCTTCCTGGGTTAACGGTTTTACCGTAAGAGCTACGATGATTGGCATGTGGTCAGAGAAAATTTCTTCTTTAATTTCAAAATCGCTGATTACCTCGTTCCATTTTCCTCCAGCTGCACAGTAGTCGATCGTAGAGCACGATTGTCCACGAATAAAGGTATAATTTCCTTCTGCGTCTCCCTTATAGCCGATTTCCACTTACGCGGGTTCGGTCATCGATTCCACGATTTTTCGATAAATCCCAAAAGGCGTTTCCACTGCGTTCGGTGTCCACTTCCGAGTCCACAACAGCTGATCTGGTCTGTTTGTTTATCTTTGTGCATTAATCAAAATGAATTTGAGTGACATTCTTTTGCTAAATGCAATTGAAAAGTAACAATTTCAGCTTATGCAGTAAAATGAAAATATTTTGCAAGTGATGAACGAGTGTGCTGTGACTAGCGTTGCGTACGAAGAGTCCCACCCACGCAGCACTTGGGCGTTTGAAAGTCACAAGCCATTTACTAAGTAAACATTAAAATAAAGTTATAAATTATTTATTTATCTCTTAGAGTCGATATGGTTGCTTTTAAGGAATGTTTTTTGCGTGGAGAGGCAATCATTTCAGTTGTAAGACCACCTTCGCCTGGGCTGGCAAAGCAAAATACTTCTTTTCGGCGTGCAATCCCACTGGTCAAGGCCATGTTCTGAAGTAATGCTCCCAATTTGGGGATGCTCCGCCAGATGGCCCAATTTAGTATTGCTCCTTTCTACAAAGGACATTATCAATTAATAACACATTGAACAATTTGTTTGAAATTGTATCTGTACCTGTAATTTTTGATTAGGTTGGGCCCACGAAACCCATTGATGTTCTCCTTCCATAAGTCCAGAAGGAACAACGTCGCGTCTAGGGTCCAATCCATTTTGTTTAATTCTGTAAAGGGAACGCCTTTATAATATAAATAAATCAACAAAATAAAAACATCTTACATTTCATTTCTTTACCGCCAATTGTTGTGACAGCTGATTTTGTTGACAAAAGTCTTATCGAATTCAATATCTATCGATATTCATCGTATAAATATGAAAAAACGAGTTGGCAGAACCAGCGTCCAAAGTGGACTCGACTTTTTTCCCTACCCCCGCACCACCCCCTCGGTCAACAGCTGAAATTTTTTTTGTATGGAGTTGGACTCGCGTTCTTCGATAAATGGACGCGAACTCTAACTCGGCTGTAGTAGAAACGCACTATTAGTTCGCCCGTTGAGTACTTCCAAATCAAATAAATTGCTTAGTTCAACCAGTTTTACTCCTTTGGCATCCGTTTTTTTATCCCTTGCTGAACGCTGACTCTGTACTATCGCGGTCGCTCCGGCTACATATCCATTTGAGAATTTATGATTTCCTATTCGAGCATTTAGGTCACCGATCACCATCATGTTGGTCGTTTCGCTTTCAGTCAGAGTATCGTAAAGGTCATCATAATCATCATTCCACTTGTTACAGTTTAAATACGTTGGAAACATTTTAAGTATCTCATTACCAAAATTGAAAGCGATGGCCATTCTGTTTTGTGATTTTTCGACCTTCCACTTTATGTTGTTTTTGAGGTCTTTGCTGATTCCGTAAAGCTCCCCTCCACTTGCACGTCCCCTCCTTGCTGATCTGGTGGCTGGTATCCAATATAGCTCGTGATTGGGGAAAAAAGGCTCATAAAATTCGAAGTTTTTGTCGACAAAAGTTTCGTACAGCAAGAATACCTTAAACGCATTTACAAACGTATAAAAATCATTCATCAGTTGTTTATTGGCTAGGCCAGCAATGTTGTACGAAAGTATTTTAAAATTATAACTGATTTCTTCTGAGTGACATATATTTATCTTATTATTAATCTGACTGACGGCGCTTTCACTAAAGACTAAACAGGGTTTGATTATTAAGGTTGCTGGAGCTACACGCAGGCCCTGCCTCATTTTGCAACAGCTTCTTTAATATTAAGTCTCCTGGTTGCCCATTACACATTATTTTATTTTCGGCATTAAAATTAAATGAAGGTTCTCCAACTTTGAGCTGCTCTCCCATTAGTTTGGTTTCGATTTCCGGGTTTTTCTTTGTTATTTCGGCTCGAAGTTCAAAGATTCGCCTCCTTCTCTGCCTGGCTGCCATTGTATGATCTCTGTGTACTGTTATGCCTTGTTCTTTTAGGATAGACCATGCTCGTAGGACCTTGACCGCATCTTCATTTCTCCTCATTCGCACAAGCACGCATTGCTTCGACCCCTTGTTGACCTGGTTGCCCAGCTGTCGCACTGCTGCGATGACCCCTTCGTTATCAGTTTTGAGCAACTTCAAACACGCTTGCTTTGCTTGCTGGACAGGATTTCCATTCGGAGCTTGGGGTATATGCATAATAATGTTATCCTCATTTGCTTTTCTTGCTAGTCTCTCCACCTCCGCCGTCAATGCCGCACATTTCTGTGCCATTTCCGTTTCCGATTTCACCAGTGCATTTTCCAAGTTACAGCATCGCTTCTCTACTGTTTCTAGCTTTTCCTCCAGTACCGCGTTCTTCAGCTGAATTGCATCAATTTTTGCCGACACCACTGCCAGATCGTCTTTTGTTGAGACATCTTTTAGCTTGGCATCGAACATATCTGAAAGTATGGCTTTTAGGTCTGCCACTGCAACCATCGCCATGTCTTTGCTGTGATCGCCACTTTCCGGTGTGTTGGTGGGTCTGCTTCTTTTTGCGCTTTGGGCTATATCCGCAGCCTTCGGAGTGCTTTCTATAGTGGATCTAGTGGGTTCTATTTGAGAGATTAACGGTACTTTCGGTGGTGTGCGCCCTCCAAACATATTTTTCTTTAATGCCCCTGTTTAATGGCGCTGTTGCTTTTGTGTCTCACAGATAAATCTCAGCCTAACAGTATGCTTCAAAAAAATTTTGGGAGTGAGCGCACCCGCTCTTTCAACAGTTGAGGCTCGCGAACGCTGGCCAGAGGGCGCTTTTAATCTTTAAGGTCGCTTTGCTTACTTGTTCGTATTTATGTTTTTTGCCGCTGAGACTCCTGTGGCCAGAAAGTATTTAAACTGCAGCGTCTTGCCTGTATGTGAAGTTTTGATCCCACTTCGATCGCGTTTGGCTGCACCACTGTGTTACTACTCGCCTGAGTCACTCGAAAGGCTGCTACTGCGTCTCCAAACAAATTTCCTTCAACTTTGTCGCGGAGCTCTTAAAAAGTTTGAACCGCCTCACAGTAGGGTTACTCACTTTTTTTCTTTTCGCTATACTGTATATTTTTTATTATTATCTATCTACAAATTTGCGACGACACCTCGCCCACGTAATCCGCACGCACTGTACGGCAGAAGTTCCCGAGGAATAAATTCCTTCCGCTGCCGAGTCTGCCGGGGAATCCATCCTCTATGGAAGTGCAATCGATTCCTGCGACTGAGCGCAGAGAAGAGGCTCCGAGCAGTACTAGTAAACAAGTACTGCTCCAATTGCCTGGCCCACCAACATTCCGGGCGATCGTGTCGAAGCGGGGACACGTGTAAGGTGTGCAAGGAAAAACACCATACGCTCCTGCATCTCCGAGAGCAGGTCCGATCGGTGTCTCCACCCCAGCGATCCCAAACGTCAACCCGACACCACGAAGCTTCTTCTCAGCGATCGGGACCGTCAGCTCCGCATCCTTCCCTCACCACGTTGTTGCAACACAAAAGCACCACGGTGATGCCAACGTCCTATGTTCTAGTCGACACTGGAGAGAAAACTTTCGACACCAAGGCCCTAATAGATCCTTGCTCTCCAGTCAGCTGCATTGACGTGTCATTGGCCAAAGCTTTTCTCCTTCCCACTACCAGTGTGGGTGACGAGAGGATTTGCACCGCGGTCATCCGATCCTTGACGAAGCAGGAGTTTCGCTTGGAAGTCGTGCTAAAGATGGAGTCACAGCTACGCTTACGAACCCCCATACGAGCGTTGAGCGAGAGCGTAGTCTCTAAGTTTGACGATCTCAGGCTAGCTGATGACAGGTTCCATCCACTTGGTTCGATCCACTTGGTGTTGGGAGCCGATGTTTATAAAAACATCATTCAGTCGGGCTTCATAGCAAGCCAAGACGGATTGCCGGTGGCTCAAAGCACCGTTTTCGGGTGGACGATTTCTGGATCCTGCAACCAGCCCCAGTGTGCTGGACTGCTGGGCGGGAGGTCGTGGGTTCGATCCCGCCCCTGAACATCTAATAATAAAAGTTTTTTCTTTCTTTAGAAAAAATAGCTTTTAAACATACGGTCACCTTTACCAGCTTTGGCGCCAGCTGTGAAGTAACTAGCCATGAAAAAGCAAGTTCTCAAACTTTGCCGTTATACTGTAGGTCCCTCTCTCTTGTGCGAAAAAAATTAAAGCACACACGCCAAGAGATTGAGAGAAGCTTGGCTTGGCCCCGTTAGAGGAGCTGCATAGCCAATTTTACATTTGAAAAAGGTTGATGAAAGCAAAACGGATAATTCTTTAAACTCGATAAGTAAAGACGAGTTGGATATGCTTTCCAAACAACTCAATTGTAGGGACTAAATTCCATCAGTAAGTAAGTAAAATATCGATTGTTAAATGCATCGAATCGTTTGATAGCGTTTACCTGAGGAAAAATATATTTTTAAATATTGAGTTTATTAAGAATTAAATATTTATTATAATCTGACTACATTTACCAAAAATATATTTCTTTAGTTTGTTAAATGAATACAGCGCAAACCGAACCGAACCGAACCGAAACCGCGGTTCAGTAAGTCCAAAAAAACCATTCAATGAACCGAACCAGCGGTTCGACAACTGTGTGATCCAATGAACCGAACCAGTTCTTATTTTCCAGCGGTTTGCATCCCTGAAAAAAAGAAAATACGAAAGAAAGGCAGAATCTGAAATTATAAAAGAAATTGATTAACATGAAGGAAAACGCGAATAAATATAGGTTACAGTGTACCAAGAATGACGATCATCAAGGCAAACATGCGAGATTAAGTAAAACGCGGCAAAATCCAGGAAATAGCGCGATTTTAATCTCATGTGTAAGAGCAAAAGAGATGGCAACAGCCAAGTTTACCGCAGCAAGGCTTTCCCCCAGGAAAGCTGACAAAAGAAACGGTAAACTGACGTGATCGCTGCGCAGCAACGTGGAAACAAAGTCTTCATGGAACATGACAACCTAAAGCTCGGTCTATTTGGTGCAAGCAACAAACATGGACAACACGTACAAACAGGGCGGGGATGGGAGGTCGGCCAAGACACGCTGCGAAAGCACGAGGCGGCGATTGCATTAATGGGCGTAAGCCGTGGCGGTAGCCGAATCCTACGGCGCGGGGACGCGGACACTGAGGAAGGTGGTTCTACCTCATGTGGGTCGGAGCACGGGCCGAAGTGGGGTCGCGGAGGTCCACGGGTGTTTCTCGAGGAATAGAGCGGCGCGGGAGGGAGAAGGGAAAGGAATTTGTTTGAATAACTTTGGTGTAACTTTGGTGTATGGGTGTCTATCTCTTATAGTCTCTGAGATCGACGCGTTCATACAGACAGACGGTTAGAGGGACGGACGGACAGACGGACATGGCTATATTGACTCGGCTGTTGATGCTGATCAAGAATATGTATACTTTATAGGGTCGGAAATGTTTCGTTCTCCCTGTTACATACATTTGCACAACTTAATGATCCCCTTTTACCCATTTTTAATGAATATAGGGTATAAAAACACAACAAAATTAAAGTGAGGAACAAAGATGGCCATCAGGTGCAAGGGCAGCAGTCGAGGCCGGGGAGAGAAACAGCGTCTTGGCAAGGCAGGGACATTCGAGAAAGTATTTTACGCAAAAATGGGGAGAGAAAATTGCGAGAATTGCACGCGATCACTGTCGATATCTATATGAAAACGCATGGGTTAAAATACCACGAATTATCGGGAAATAGGGTCACGCCAAACGACTAGCCTTCGAGTGGAGGGTATCGATAGCGGGTGATCGGTGTGACCAGAGGGGGATAAGGAAAAAAGAAATCAAGGAACGGTCAAGGTGATGGGCGGAAATTCAAATGGCGCGGGGAATTCGAATTTCGTCAACTGGAGGGAGGAGTTTACGTTTTGTTCGGGGGGGAACAAATGGCCGAATCGTCAACTGGAGGGAGGAGTTTACGTTTTGTTCGGGAGGGAACAAAATGGCCGAAGAAAGGGGGGAGTTTGAGGAGATATTCATCAGAAGTGTGCCAAAAAGAGTAAATTGGGAATGCTCTCTCAGTGAGAACGATGAGAGCAAGCGAGAGTTACGATAAGTTTAGAGTTGGAGAAGAAGGGCCGTGGCCAGAGAGCCAAAGGCTTCACTTCAGCGTGAGCAGCGAACTGGCAGAAAAAAAATTTGTGCTCCGCAACAACTTTTTTTTCGATTACCAACACGCGTAATATCCAGTGGAAATAATTACAGTGCCTTCCTAAATCGGAAAATGATCGTCGATCGTCGCCACCACCTTGATCTGTGCCCTCTTTTTTTGTTTGATGCTCCTGCATTTTGCACATTGCAAATAAAGGTAACGACCCCACTTTTGTCAACAAGAACTGTAACGAACCTATTGATTGCCGGCTCACGCTCAGGGCAGTCGCGGGTCGCTCCAACGAATTTATTTTGCGGAGTTGGTGGTAAAAATAAGAAGACGGTTGGAGTTCGATTTCAGTGCCGGTTTATTGCAACCATGCTGGCGTTTCCTGCACCGAATGCCAACCTCGCCTTGGTCTGCGACGCATCAGATCTGGCTATCGGAGCAGCATTGGAACAACAGGTCAAGGGTACATGGCAACCACTGGGGTTCTTTTCAAAAAAACTAAAGAATGCAGAAAAGAACTACAGCACTTATGATCGTGAGCTCTTGGCAATTTATGAATCGGTCAAGCATTTTAAACATTTGCTTGAAGCACGCGTGTTCATAATTAAAACTGATCGTAAGCCCCTAATTTCAGTTCAGTCAACGTCCTGACAGAGCATCACCAAGGCAGCTGAGACATCTGAACTATATATCGCAGTTCTCGACAACAATCATTCATTTGAAAGGAGAAGAAATTTGCGTGGCAGACGCACTTTCCAGGCTTTGCGCCATCACTATGCCAAACGTGGTCAGTCTGGAAACTATCCAAGATGCCCAAAGCACTGATTCGGAGCTGCAAAGCCTACTTAATGGGAACACATCCCTTAAGCTGCAGCCAATGCGATTCGACAACAACATTTCTCTCTACTGCGACACATCTGCTGACTGTATCCGTCTATACGTGCCACAGAGTTTACGCTATCCAATTTTTTCTTCAATTCATGGACTATCGCATCCCAGTGGAAGGTCTACACTGAAGCAAATTCGGAAAAAATACGTCTGGCCATTGATGTGCAAGGACACAATTTCTTGGTGCAGAACTTGCCTGCCATGTCAACGCGCCAAGATAAACAAACATTACTGCCTAACTCCAGAAAAAATTCCCGTACCCGACAACCGTTTCGATCATGTCCACATGGATATAGTCGTGATGCCACAACACAATGGTTTTCGATATTGTTTAACCATGATTGATCGTTTCTCTCGTTGGCCAGAAGCGGTACCGTTGAGTGACGTCACAGCAGATACAGTGGCAACTGTTTTCTGGAGACACTAGATATCTCGATTTGGTGCACCTAAAACGATAACGACTGACCAAGGCTCACAGTTTGAATCGGCCTTGTTCAAACAGCTCGCTCGCTTAATTGGTGCTCAGCATATCCATACAACAGCGTATCACCCTCACTCTAACGGCATGATCGAGCGCTGGCACAGATCTTTTAAAGCAGCTATGATGTGTAATCCTGGCTCACCGTGGACTGAACTTCTACCGACTGTGCTGCTTGGTTTGCGCACATGTTTTAAAGCAGATTTACATGCGTCAGCTGCAGAGATGTTATATGGAGCACCATTACGCCTTCCAAATGAATTTTTTGAAGACATAGATGCCGTTTCCGATCCTCAATCGTTTATTATCAAATTTCGCGAGCACATGCGACAAACTCGGCCAACCCCAACGGCTCATCATGCAAAGGAACGAATGTTTTTGTTGAAGGGCATCAACGATTGCTCTCATGTTTTCATCCGCGTAGACGCAGTTAAACAACCGCTGGAAGCACCCTACGTCGGTCCCTATGAAGTCGTTGAACGGGTTACTGATCGCGTTTTCAAACTTAAAATCAATGGTAAGGAAGTCGCAATCTCAGTAGATAGGTTGAAACCCGCCTTTGTTACCAGAGATGATATTTCGCCAAATATGGAAACAATTCAACCAAGAAACCAATCCATTCGAACATATGAGAGGAAACCTCGAGAACACTCCGCTAATTCGTGACATAGTCACTGGAAGGGGAGTACTGTGGCAGCCCTGCTCACACTTGTCTGTGACAGCTCTGGTCACACTGATATATAAAAGACTTGACAATAGTCTCATCTCTAACGAGTCTACCCGCACTTTCCACCGTCGTCGCTTCGATCGACGTATTTATTGTATTTAGCATGTAATGTTATGAATAAATAAAGTTAGTTACACTATTAAACATAGTAGCTAAAAATACTATTCAACCATTTCAAAGCCCACATGGCTTAGTAAAGGTAAAGGTAAAATTGGCTATACAGCTCCTCCAACAGGGCCAAGCCAAGCTTCTCTCAATCTCTTGGCGTGTGTGCTTTAAATTTTTCGCATAAGAGAAAGGGACCTACAGTTTAACGCCGGATCCGAACGGCAAAGTTTGAGAAATTGCTTTTTCATGGCTAGTTACTTCACAGCTGGCGACACTAAGCTGGTGAAGGTGACCGTATGTGTAAAAGCTAGTTTCTAAAGAAAGAAAAAAACTTTTATTATTAGATGTTCAGAGGCGGGATCGAACCCACGACCTCCCGCCCAGCAGTCTAGCACACTAACCACTGGGCCACAGACGGCCACGTCAGTAACGACCGTAAAATGGTACTCTTCCAAATATGGTCTTAGTTTTCTTATGGCCTACACTATCGCCAAACATTCCTTTTCAGTAGCTGAATAGTTTCTCTCAGCTCCATTCAAGGTTCGACTGGCGTATGAAATAACCCGTTCACCTTTCTCCCCTATTTGCGTAAGAATGGCACCGACTCCATAATCGCTGGCATCCGTTTGTAAAATAAACGGTCGTTCAAAATCGGGACAGGCCAGAAGTGGATCAGATGTAAGTTTTTCTTTCACTTTTTCGAATGCCAGTTGTCTTTCTGGTTTCCACATCCCACTTCGTGCCTTTTTTAGTAGTGCACTTAGCGGATGGACCAGTGTCGCAAAACCTGGTACGAAACGTCTATACCACGACGCCACTCCCATGTATTGCCGCAGTTCCTTGACGTTTGTTGGCGGTTTTAGCTCAGCTATTGCCGCAACCTTGTCGGGATCGGTGCGAATACCTTGATCCGTAACAAAATGGCCAAAGTATTTCAGTTCTGTCTTGAAGAGCTCGAATTTTCTGAATTTATTCGTAGATTTGCCGCCTGTAGTCGCCGAAATACCTCTTTAAGGTTGGCCATATTCTCTTCTAGCGTTTTTCCTACAACGATAATATCGTCTAAGTATGCAAACGCTTTCGGCATAATTTCTGGCCCTATAACCTTGTCTAATGCTCTTTGAAACGTTGCGGGAGCCGAAGTTAGACCGAACGGCATTACACGCCATTGAAATAGTCCTTTGCCCGGCACTGTAAAGGCCGTTAAGGCTCGGCTTTCTACCTCCATTGGTATTTGCCAATACCCATCCTTTAAATCCAAGCTGCTAATGAATCTAGCCTTTAGTAACTGATCCAATATGTGGTTTATTCTTGGTAAGGGGCACGCGTCCTTGATCGTTTTTTCATTCATGTCCCTAAAATCCATACACAGTCTCCATTTCCCTGTTTTCTTCTTTACCATTACTATTGGGGCACTATGTGGGCTAGTTAATGGCTCTATGCAGCCTTTCGCCAACAACTCATCGACTTGTGCATTAATTTCTGTTTGCACCGGATTTTTCGGGAAATATCTTTGTTTCACTGGTTTGTCGTCCTTTACTACTATGCGGTGTTCTGCCACCGTTGAGGTTCCCGACATACCCTCAAAGACTGCTAACTCCTTTTTTAAAAACTCATTAATTATACTGTACTGTACGTACTGGATTTGACCCTCTTTACTCGCTGAATCCCCTTCGGTCTCTATTGCGACTGTCAACTTCTCGTCCAACCAGCCATTTCTCCTCCCACGCTGTGGTATTTTTAACACGTGTCCTCCACAAGCCAGTTCCACCCCCATTCCAACTAAAAAATCCCAACCCAATACCAGTGCGTCTTTGATTCCTGGTATTATTAACAGAGATACCTTTTTCTCTTGGTTCCCAAATACTATATCAAACTCTAGTGATTTAAAAATATCGTTTCTTCTACCATCTGCCAGCTTTACTTGTTTCCTTGTTTCCAAAATTTTTCCTGCCTTTCCCAATGCTTCTGCTAACGACTGGCTGATGAAGCATGTCGTAGCCCCTGTATCCACTATAGCCTTGAACTCGTGCGCTCCTATTCTTCCACTCTCCCAGGCGGCAAATTTGTGCTCGTGCCACTATTGTGTCTCCCTGGTCTATTTTCTTCCCAAAACCTTTTCTTGTCGGTTTCCAACGCCTCTAAATCGTCCGCTAACTCCATTAATACGTCGATTGGAAATAGTCTCGGGGAAGAAAATACCCTTGAAAACTGTCCACGAATGTCTGCCAGGTCAACCACTTTCTATTGTTTGCTACAAACCAGTTTAATGCCATTCCTTTTAGTAGTTCTGGCATTGTTCTAGGTAACATGTCTAGGTCAAGCCCGTACGTATTTTCCGACCATTCTACCCTTTTCAGAGAATCAAATGGTTTTCCTTTCCCGTCGAAGCTAAATTCCCATTCGCGCACCTGTTTTGCCACTTTTGGGTAATCTGTTGTTGCAACCTGTTTTCGCCCCTCTCGTGTTGCACTGGTTTGCGTTATTTGTGGAATTCCTGGTTCGCGTGTTTGGCCGTTCGTCGAGGCTCTGCGCAACTCCGGAATTGAAAACTCCTCCAGGTTTAATCCTCCCGCCTCACCCTGTAGGGGTGGTTTAGGGGAGTTTCTGTTGTGCCTTCGGGACAATTCCTCGATGTGAGATCGGATTCCATTTTCTGAATCCAATCCCCGAAAACTTTTCTCATCTCCTCCACTGTTCCTTCCAACTCGATACCTGCTTCTTGTCCATATCTGACAAGTTCCTCATTTTTGAGGTTATACACCCATGAATGTACCATTTTGATTCCTTAATGTACCCTCAGTTAGCCTTTCGTCACTGTTGGATATTTAATATTTCAAATAGTTACGTATGTGGCAACGCCAATACCGATAGATTAACAATGTAAACTAGATCGTAAGAACCACTTGTGAACTGAATCACTTATCATACACACAAAAATAAAGATGTAAGCGTGCAAGACACAACATATTTGGCGACGAGAGAAAAATAAAAAAATTTCAACAAAGTTCAAAAAGCGTATTTATGCTTACAAAAAAATTGGTCGATAATATCGCAAAGACTAAGTTAATTATTGTAAATACAATAAGCATCAAAGATGACGACAACAACAACAACAACATTGCTGCAGACGACCGCATTACAAGAATTTTCGCCTGTGTCTGAACCGTGGTGCATATGGAAAGAAAAATTGGAAATTCATCTGTGCGAAATAAATTGTAGTGAAGAAAACTTAAAGAAAGCTGTACTACTGAAGTCTATTGGATCAGAACCATACCGGTTGCTACACAGCCTGTGCAGTCCTGGTTCTCCTGTGTCCAAAAGCTACAAGGAGTTATGTTCAATGCTAAAGAGTCACTACACCCCACCAACAATTGTGTTTCATGAAAGAAAAAAATTCTACGCAGCAACCAAACTCGAAACCGAAAGCACATCAGAATGGTTTGCCAAAGTGAAACAACTTGCCATTAACTGCAAGTTTGGTGCAAATTTAAATGCCTTCGTTTTGGATCGTTTTGTCACTGGCCTTCCAGACAAACTTTTTGACAAATTCTGCGAGGAAGATGAAACCCTAACCCTAGAAAGTGCGTTACGTAAAGCCATAATTATGGAGACGAAGATGGTAGCAAAAGCAGAAGAAGCACACAACGTGCATGCAGTCGACGAACAACGGTACAAGGGAAACTACAGAAACAACGGCAGCGGCAGCACATGGCAAGGCAACAACAACAACAGAGGCAATGAGAAAGGAGCGAATGCAGACAGCAAGAAGATCAACAACAAGACGTGGAGAAATGAGAAAAGCGCATGCTCGCACTGTGGATGGCGTAACCACAATTCACAGTCATGTAAATACAAAAACAGCAAATGTCATACCTGTGGAAAAATTGGGCATCTATCGAGCATCTGCCGTAACAACAACAAAAATATAAATTATGTTTTAAGTTCTAATGAAAATTTGTCTAAAAATTTAAACAATTCTGTTTACAGCATCGCATCGAATAGTAATACCAAGGCGTATAAATTATCAGTAAATATTGATGGCACCATCTTGGAAATTATTTGCGACACTGGATCTCCATGCACTTTGTTTTCTCAGAACTGTCTCAACACTCAGCAACTAAGGAAAATTAAACCATGCAAAAAGGAATTCATAAGTTATACAGGTGATAAAATCAAAACAGTCGGTGAGTTCTATGCAAATGTAACCTACAATGGGACCATTAAGCCTTTAAAAATTATAGTTGTCAAAAAATGACAGTCAACCCCTGCTAGGAAGAGATTTTCTCAGAACATTTAAATTTGAAATTACACAAATGAACAACATAAAAGTAAATACTCGAAACATGGCTGAAGAAATTAAAAGTGAATTTAACGAATTATTTAATGATGAGCTTGGTACTTTTAAATTAAGTAAGGTATCATTGCCAATAGATGAAAACGCAAAGCCAACATTCTTTAAACCACGAGCTATTCCATTGGCTTGGAAATGTAAAGTAGAAGATGAACTTAGAGATCTTATTCGAAGAGGTATTTTAGAACCAGTAGATCATTCAGATTGGGGAACACCTTTGGTTCCAATCTTGAAATCAGATGGTAATCTACGGATATGTGGAGATTACAAGGTCACAATTAACAAATGGTTAATTGATTACAAGTATCCACTACCTCGTATCGACGAAATTTTTGCTGCTTTAAGCGGAGGTGAATTGTTTTCTAAATTAGATTTGTCCAGTGCATACAACCAGCTTGTATTAGATGAAAAATCTCAAAATCTTTGTACTTGGAGTACCCACATAGGTACACTTAAAATGAAAAGACTCCCATTTGGTGTAAAGCCAGCAGCATCAATCTTTCAAAAGACTATGGAATCGATTCTTAATGGTATTCCAAATGTAGTCGTATATCAAGACGATATCACAGTAACAGGCAAAAATACCCAAGAGCACATGAAAACTCTTAAAATTGTTCTTAAAAAAACTACAAACCGTTGGACTCAAGCTCAACATAAGCAAATGCCAATTTTTGCAAGAAAAAGTATCATACCTAGGGTTCACGATTGACAAAAATGGATTGCAAAAGAATATGGATAGATGCAAAAGCGTTATCAATTGTCCAATTCCAACAAATGTGACCCAAGTTAGAGCGTTCATAGGAATGGCTAATCATTATTCAAAATTTATCTCAAAATTTACACAAAAGATAAATCCATTGAACGAACTACTCAAGAAGAATGTTAAATTCAATTGGTCTGTAGAATGTCAACGATCGTTTGAAGCTATCAAAACAGAAATTGTTTCAGATCAAGTCTTAGTACATTTTGACAGTTCACTGCCAATAATTTTATCTACAGACGCAAGCAACACAGCTGTTGCAGGCATATTATCTAACAGATTACCAAATGGTACAGTGAAACCAGTAGCATTCGTGTCACGAGCCTTAAACAAAGCAGAACAAAATTACAGTACCCTAGAAAAAGAGGCTCTGGCAATAAAATTTTGTGTAATCAAACTAAAGCAATATTTACTGGGACATCATTTTTTATTGAAAACCGACCACAAGCCATTAAAATTCTTATTTGGCGAAGGAAAAGGTTTACCACTAATGGCATCTGCCAGAGTTCAAAGATGGGCATTCATATTGTCAGGATTAATTGAATCTCTATTGAATATGTAAAAGGTAAAGCCAATGAAGCTGATGAGCTATCAAGAATCCCACAATTTGAAACGGTGCATGATTTCGAAGAAAGCAACTTTATTAATTATACGGAATCCAACAATCACTTGCACTTAACATTTAAAGAAATTGCAAAAAGAAACCAGACATGATCCTATTCTTGCCAAGGTCATGCAAGCTATCAAAGAAGATAGATTAGAAAATTTGAAAGGGAATGAGTACGAATACTTTAAAAACAAAGGAATTGAACTTTCTATCGAATATGATTGCATTCTTTGGGGTTATAGAACAGTAGTTCCACCAAAACTCCAGCAATCAGTCCTCGATGAACTACATCGTTCACATATGGGCATTGTTAAAACAAAAGGTTTAGCCAGATCATATGTTTGGTGGCCCAAAATTGATTCAGATATAGAAAGAATGATTAAAAATTGTAAACATTGTCAAGAATTGAGCTCTAGTCCAGAAAAATGTTCTTTTGATTCCATGGGAACCTACACAATCAGCCTGGAGTAGAATTCATGTAGATTTCGCAGGTCCTATTAACAACTATTATTTGCTAATAATTGTAGATTCTTTTACAAAATGGGTAGAAGTTGTTAAAACCAAAGAAATAACATCACTATTCACTATAAAGTCGCTAAGGGAAATCTTTTGGCGATACGGACTAGTAGATACACTTGTAAGCGACAATGGAAGACAATTTACGTCTAGTGATTTCAAAGACTTTACAAGTAAAAATGGCATAAGGCACATATTTACAGCACCGGGACACCCCGCGTCTAACGGACAAGCTGAAAGTTTTGTCAAAACACTAAAGAAATCACTCATAGCGTCGTTAAATGGTAACGTAAGCCGAGATTTTGACACGATTCTAAATCAGTTTTTATTTGATTATAGAAACTCTAAACATTGTACGACAGGAGAAAGTCCTTCAAAACTATTTTTTGGTAGAGTCCTAAAATCTCGATTCAGTTTACTCAAACCACCTTTAGTAAGAGATAAAATTATCGAAAACCAAGAGAAAAGCGTATCCAATCACAAAGGTAACAGAACTATATATTTTAATAAAAATGAACCAGTTTTTATTCGTGATTACCGTGACCCTAACAAACCTAAATGGTCAGAAGCTACAGTTAAGCAACAGCTAGGCCCAAGGTCTTACATATGCATACATACTCGCAACAATAAAGAGATTAAACGTCACTGTAATCAAATGCGTAAAAGAATAGAAATGCCAACTGAGGAGGGTTCTAAAAAACTTAGTGATGGAGAGAAGGAGAAGGATCAAGAAAAACAAATGAATCTTAGACCTCGACAGGATGGTAAAGTCATAAAAAAATGAAGTTTCCAATGTATATGAAATTTGGATTACAAGCAAACAACAAACATAAACTTATATAGACTTACGATCATTTTCATTGAACTAATATCTTAATAGTTGTTACATATTCCTTACAAATCACTCTTTCATTTATATATTGCTCTAATGTAATACAAAGCTTAAGTGGAGGCGTGTTGGATATTTAATATTTCAAATAGTTACGTATGTGGCAACGCCAATACCGATAGATTAACAATGTAAACTAGATCGTAAGAACCACTTGTGAACTGAATCACTTATCATACACACAAAAATAAAGATGTAAGCGTGCAAGACACAACAGTCACTATTTCTACTACCAAAACCACGTTGGGCGCCAGTTGTAACGAACCTATTGATTGCCGGCTCACGCTCAGGGCAGTCGCGGGTCGCTCCAACAAATTTATTTTGCGGAGTTGGTGGTAAAAATAAGAAGACGGTTGGAGTTCGATTTCAGTGCCGGTTTATTGGCCTTAGAATACTAATTTTACACTAGGCAACTTAACTCTTAGTTGGCTTATCTCCAATTTTGCTTATTTTCTACTGCTTATAGCTAGACGGCTTGACCCCGAACTAAATTTCGCTTCGCCTTCCTCGTTGCTCTGGTTTTCAGACCGCGCAGGCCTCACGATTTGCCTGGACACGCTTGCTATTCGCAAAACTCGCCGGCTCTCGTTTCCACCGTACTGCTCGGGGTCTGTTGACTACGGGTTTCTTGACAGGAGGCAGAGATGGCTATCTATCTCTGGCACACGATTCGCCCGGACACGCTTGCAACTTTCGTAAAGCTCGCCCTCACTCTGTCACTCTCCCACGATGGATCCTTGGTTTTCGCCGGTTAGACTTCTTCCCGTGGTTTCCTCGTTCACTCACTCGCGTTGGTCTTGCGCTCTCGCTTGTATTCACGCACTGAACTGACACTCGGTTTGAAATGACTCGCACTCAGAGGTTTCTAGACTACCCGTCTTCTGAGCCGCGCGTCCTTTTATAGGCATAGGCCTGGCTCCGTCCCGTTGTTGCCATGCGCCGCCGGTTCAGTGGAAATTTCCACTGCTTTCTCCTCTGCGTCTGCAAGTGTGAGCGCTCGCTTCTGCTTTAGCTGTCTCCTTTCTTCCGCAACTTTAACGGTTTCCGAAGTTTGCGCTCTGCTGAGCGCTTCAGCTGTGCTCCGTCTTTTCCTTCCTTTCGCCTCGCCCCTCTGGTCCTGCTTCCAATTCGCCGCATTTCGTTAACCCTTGTGTGGCCAACGAGTTTCCGGCCTCCGCTTACATTCTATAAGTTTCATTATTTCTAGCCTTAATATAAATACAAATATATCTTACATTACTATGCTTAATTATTACCGTAACTCTCCGTTGTGAGACTTTCACAATTAAAGTCCTTACAGAACAGAAAAGAGGTTTTAGATTTAACTTTAGTTTCAGAAGACCTCTGTGACCGGCTGACGTCATGGAAGGTGCTGCCAGTGCATTCCTTCTCTGACCATCGCTACATACCGGTCTTATTCACACTCAAGTGTCCTAAACCCATTAAGATACAGAACCCAAAAAAGACAAACTGGTAAGTACACAATAAACTTCTCCTCAAAAAACTCGGTTCATCCCCACCATATATACCAATCAGTGGAAATAAAATAGATGAGCTCGTAGAAACGTTCACCACAGCATATACAGACTCATTTTACAAGGCATGCCCACCTAGGAAATAAAATGGCATCAAACCACCTTGGTGGTCGGCAGAGCTGGATAAGCTCCGAAAAGAATGTCGTCACACCTTTAATCTAGCTCAATATAACGACCAGACAAACGCCGGGGATTTATATAAACAAAAGCTAGGTATTTATAAAAAGGCCATAAGGAGAGCCAAACGCTCCTCCTGGACCCACTATTGTACTAATATTGAGTCTACCTCAGATGCTTCACGGCTCAGGAAGATCCTGGCAAGCTCACAGAACTCGCCAGGACTCTTACGAAAAACAGAAGGAACCTGGACCGTTTCAAGTGAAGAATCTTTAGGTCTTCTGCTAAGCACTCATTTTCCTGAATGCTCCTCTACTTTAACACCTCAGTTCAGGGCAACAGACCCACATATGCAATACGACGAAACCATTGTTACAGAGACCAAAATTAAATGGGCTATCGATTCGTTCGAACCGTTTAAGTCACCGGGTCCTAATCAGATTTTTCACGCCCAACTGCAGCAAACCATTGGGAATACAATGACCTGGCTTTACACAATCTATGTAGGCTGTCTGAGGGTCAATTACATTCCCCATAAGTAGAGAGAAACAAAAGTGGTTTTTATACCGAAAGCTGGCAAAACTTCACACGTGAAACTTTCCTCGTTTCTATCAACTTTCAGATGTACACCTAAGGCAAACTATAAGTCCCGATTATCTAGCTCACACACAACATGCTTACAGTAAGGGTAGGTCCACCGAAACCGCCCTGCACACCCTAGTATCAAGGATTGAAAGATCACTTGAAATAAGCGAATACTCCTTAGTAGCATGTATCTATATAGGGGGTGCCTTCAGTATTGTCCAACCGGAAGCCTTCACCACTGCCTTGATATATGTGGGAGCAGATGTAACGCTGGTAAGATTCATCGACCAATTGCTAACCAGCAAGTCGGTGTACTCACAACTTGGCGGTGCAGCTGCTCGCAGATGTGTTAACAGAGGCACTCCGCAAGGAGGTGTTCTCTCTCCGCTGCTGTGGGTTGTAACAGTTAATCAACTGCTGAGTCTTATGAAGGCGGAGGGACTCGTAGTGGTGGCTTACGCTGATGATATTGCCATTTTAAAGTGTGGAATTTTTCCCCAAACGCTGTGTGTCCTTATGCGGACCGCACTGACAACACTGGCTCAGTGGACAAAATCATGTGGCTTGGGCGTCAACCCGGCTAAATCAGAATTAGTTCTTTTCACTAGAAAGTATTAAATAGAAGGTAACGAGTCTGCTGCCAAACTGGCCAAAATAGGAACCACCATCGAGTTCTACATTCGATCAAAAACGCACTAATACACTTTTACGTCACAGTATCACTTCTGGTGGGGACTCTCACGGGTCACCGTCTTATTAGCAGACTGGCAGCACGCCTAGGTGTAACTCACTATGACTTCTGCAGGAGTTGCAGATATGAAGAAGAAGAGGAATCGATACAACACTTTCTCTGAAATTGCCCCGCCCTGAGCAGAAGGAGACTATGGACACTTGTTCAACCTCTCCTACTCAACCTCTCGGAGATATCCGAGCTAGAGATGCCAGCTCAACTTAAATTTATTCTGTCCACACTATGATTACCCCCCTCAGCACTAAAAAGGGTTAACAGGGAACAAATATGGGCATTTCCGCGGGTCGCGAACGTACGTTCGTACGCTTTTAATGTACAAAAAAGACAGAAAACAAAAATTATCCCCACTTTTTTTGCGATTTGACAGCATTTTGTTAGCTCTGTGCTTAGTGCAAAAGTCGGGGTTTATTGAGTTTTAGATTTCATAATAATAGCAATAAACATGTGGTCGCGAACGTATGCAAAATAGAATTCGACTTTGGCTTAATCTAGTGAAATGCAAAAATCTGCGAAATGGAACGGAATATTCTAAAGCGATAAATTTATTATAAAAGAGGATTAATGTAGCTTTCTATCGAGTGCTTACAC
Organism: Lordiphosa stackelbergi; assembly: GCA_018904235.1. Classification (NCBI taxonomy): domain Eukaryota; kingdom Metazoa; phylum Arthropoda; class Insecta; order Diptera; family Drosophilidae; genus Lordiphosa; species Lordiphosa stackelbergi. The sequence goes on from JAEIFU010002260.1 coordinate 19,574, forward strand.
AGCAAAATATCTCTATTGGTTTTTTTTTTAATCGAATTAAGTACTGGTCGCGAACGTTCGATTAGAATTTAGATAAGAAGCAAAGTAAAAATTAACCATTAATTGAACTTTTTTGGTCTTTATGTTTTTTTTTCTTATTTGAATGAAGAGATGTTGTAGAAAGAGTGCAAACAAAGCATATGTTTTGCATTTAAAATAATGAAATAAAAAAATGGCCTTAAATGTTATTTTTCGGTCCAGGTTGACCATTTGGCGGAATTGCCCATATCCGATGGCCAGATCTTTTTCCTTTGTCGAAACATAAATTTACCATTAAGAAGCACTCCTCTTTTGACAGCTGCCAAATAAGATTATTTTTATGCCGTTTGGAATTTATTGAATAATCTCTTAATGAGACTATCAATAAGTTTTCAAATCTTAATATAGAAACTTTTATAAAACCATCCCCTATTGGATGTGGTTTATGTTCTGCGGCCATTTAATTCAGTCGCTGGGTTGATGGGTCTTTTCTTCAGAGGCGAGAATGCGTTGCTTGCAGGGTTAGAGATTGTACAAGTTCATTAGGGTGCGCCAGAAGCTTCTCGTAATATTTGAGTTTCAGGTGCTGTATTTCAGTTTCGACCAATGGCATCCTTAGGTCGTTGTAAATACACTCGTTGCGAATGTACCATGGCGCTCCAGTGAGTGTTCTTAGAATTCTTGATTGTGATCTTTGAAGCATGACCACAACTGCTCGCACAGGCATTTCCCCATAGCTGTGAGCCATAAGCCCAGACAGGCTTTATGTTGCTTTTGAACAGTAATACTTTATCAGGCATGTTCTCAATTCCACTTCTTTTTGAAAAGTAAATCGAACGCAACTCCGCTTCGGTTTCGTTTTTGTCTTCTCAATTCCGAATGAAATTTTCTCTCTTTTTACTTTTTGCAAATCACTGGACCAAGCGAGAATGGCACTAGAAACACAAGAAGAAGAGAAACTCATTCCAAGCGAACATTTTGAAAATGGAACGTTTAGGTTTTACTCTTCGTTTTTGTTTGCACAGCCAAAATCTTGACATATTAAACAACAAATTTGTTATAAAAGAAGAGAAACTCATTCCAAGCGAACATTTTGAAAATGGAACGTTTAGGTTTTACTCTTCGTTTTTCAACAATTTAAAAAATAAATGATAATTCTACTACTACTACTACACTAGAATGCAAATAATTTTCACTTACAATTTCTAAATTGATCACAGAATTAAGGAAAATTCACTTTATGTACATCTAGCTACTGAGAGAGTGCGCAATTCGGCAATTACTTTTCATTTCACCGACTAACAATCATTACTTTTCAAATCAAAAAAGTGTTTTTCGTTTTGATGTTGCGCGAACATGAATCAATTCCACTTTCGAAAAGTTGCCGTAGAATTGAGAACATGCTGTATATTCCAGTTTTAGGGGAGAACGAGAGTTCGTTAGCCAGTGACGGCTGTTGGCCTTTAGCTTTATTTAAAGTTTTTCGAGACGTCTTTCGAGGTGTACTCCAAAGTATACAACATCGGTTGATTGGGGTATTAAGGTGGCGTTTAGGGATATCTGGGGACAGGTGTCTGCAGTGTACAATGCATACAGAAAGTTACCGAGAACGCTACCCTGTGGCACTCCGTCTCCAATGGTACACTCTTCCGTTGTGTACTTAGTTTGTCGGACAGAAAATACTCTGTTGCTGACATAACATTCTAAGAGTTGGTGAGTATTTGAGGGAAGCAGTGTCTTTACTTTGAATATAAGACTTGGTTGACTTGCTCAATGGTCCCGTGTTTTGCTCGGACCCCAAATTGATGTAAGGGAATTATATTTTGTGCATTTGAATCAATTTTGCGAAGTAAGATCTTCTCAAATACTTTTGATAGGCAAGGTAGAAGGCTTATGGGTCTGTATGACGACGCTTGAATATTATCCTTTCATGGTTTCTGAATCATTATGATTGTCGATTTCTGCCACTGAGTTGGAAAGTTTCCACATCGCAGTACAGCATTGAAGATTCTTGAGATATATGTAATGGCAGGACTCGGAAGTTCCATGATCATTTTAGGCGTAATAAGATCATGTCCTGGTGCTTTTTAAGGATTGAGTTCTCTGATTAGATTTTTAGAGCCCTTGCAGCTGGCGACCGATTGCTCTGCCATTCTCTTCTTGCCCGCCGCTTTTCCGTGACCAGCCGGTCTATGTAGCTGCTCGTTAATCTATGGTCTTGCTTTGGTGTTGTTGTTGTAGTTAGTTGGTCCGAGTGATGAGCAGCTGCAGTCATGATTGAGCTTAGGGCTTGGACTGAAGTATCAATCTCATTTTCGCTGTTGATGGTTGGGCTCAGTTCAATGTGACTACTGTTTTATTTTTTGCACTTGAGCCAGTTTGTCTTATGTGATGCCAGTCTTCTAGGATACTCTCTGATTTGAAAGCATGTTAGAAGGGTGAAAATAATCGGAGAATGGTCTCACGACAAATCTGCGAGTGCTTCTGCAGTTACCAAATTTTGTGGAACTTTTCTTGTTATGCCAAAGTCTATAAGGTTGGGTCTTTTCTTGGGATCTGCTGGCCAGTACGTAGGGCTACTCGGAGATACAAAGTCGAGTTTGATTGACGCGCGCATGAGTACGCTATAGAGTTGCTTCCCTTTGGGATTAGTCAGTCTTGAGCCCCAGTGAGGATGTGTCACCCGCTGCTAAAATTGTTGTGCCTTGAAAATCCCCTTGTGGTTTTCCGAAAATCCCGATATTGGGTAATGCTTAATGCGGTTTCTGACTAGGATGCCAGTTCCGCCATGGGCCTTACCATCTGGGTGATTTGTGCCGTAAAATGCATACCCCGATAATTGAAAGTTAAGTCTGTCTGTCATATGAGTTTCCGCAAGAAGCATTATGTCGATTTCGTTGTCTTGGAGAAATTTTGATAACTCCACTTTGTGGCAAGGAATGCCATTTGCATTCCAGAGTGAAACTCTTAGGAGAGCCATCATTTGGATTGTCGCAGGGCGAACATTTGAATGAGGATGCCTTGATTCCTCTTTTGTTTTGCATGTATACAGGGTTGTCCATATTCGACGGACCCATCTGGCAACGCCATAACTTTTGACAGAGATGTCAGATCGCTTAATGACATACCGCGTTTGAAGCGTCAGTCCAAGCAGATTTTTACCATGGAACAATACACGCCACGCGAGCGCTCTGAAATAGTTGAAATTTACATTCAACAGAACAAGTCAATTGTGAAAACTCAACGTGCTTTTAAAAAATTTCACATTTTCACATTTACATTGAATGGGACCGTAAATAAGCAAAATTGCCGTATTTACGCCAGTGAAAATCCTCAGGAGATTCAAGAAGTGCCTCTTCATGACGAAAAAGTCACAGTTTGATACGGCGTTAGTGCGAAAACGGTCATTGGGCCGTTTTTCTTCCAAAATGAAAATGTCCATGCTGTTACCATCAACCAGGAGCGTTATCGCGACATGATGACCAATTTTGTGATGCCAATTATTCGTCGAAAGCGTATGAGGCAGTTCTGGTTTCAACAAGACGGCGCTCCACCGCACACAAGTCGCATAACAATCGATTTTCTGAAGAAATTGTTTCCGGGCCGTTTGATGTCGAAAAGTGGTAATTTGGACTGGCCACCGCGTTCGCCCGATTTGACGCCGCCTGACTTCTTCTTGTGGGGATATTTGAAGTCAAAGGTTTACGTTAACAAGCCAAGGACCGTAGAAGAGCTCAAGGACAACATTCGTAAAGAAATAGCCGCTATTCCGGCCGAAATGTTGGCGAAATTGATGGAAAATGCTGCAAAAAGGGCACAATACGCCATCAACGCCAGAGGCGACCATTTGAGAGATATCATATTCAAAAATTGATGTAAACAAATCTACTTGGAACAAATTAAATGATTAAGATTTCCAACCGCCAAATTTTTATTTTTTTTCTTTGATTTTTTTAAAAAAAACATGGGTCCGTCGAATATGGGCAACCCTGTACAATGAAATCCTTCAGTGTTTGCTGCAACGATACATGATTAATTGATTGCAATGAAGAGATGTTGTAAAAAGAGTGCAAACACAGCATATGTTTTGCATGTAAAATAATTAAATATAAAAATGGCATTAAATTTTATTTTTCAGTCCAGGTTGACCATTTGGCGGAAATGCCCATATGGCATCGCAATGGGCCCAAAGTGGCCTAAGTGGGGGAGCGACTTGTCGCTCTCAGCCATCGCAACCTTACCTTACCTAACCTACCTTATGGGGGAGCTGGCCAGATGCCCTTTGCTATGATGGCAGCAACCCAAGTATATAGCAACAACAACAAGTGCAGTGTACTCGATATGAGACCAAATTGTCCAAGCAGCCGCAGTTGTTTTTCCAGGAAAATTTAAACCTAACCCGAAAAACATTCCAACTTAAACCAAGATGAGTAGCCGATGATATCCAGTAATCCAAATCCGCGATGATTCCACCAGAGGGCGCCAAAATGTTTAGCTAAATCCAGGCTAATTCCTGGAAAATGCAACTCGATTTAAGACCAATCGCGGTGATTCGTTCTTAAGATATTTTCTGCAACTGACCTTATTACATGTAATTGGTTTGATCTCTGCCTAGCGAGCAAGCAAGCACAAAAAGCAACTACAGATAAACACAATGGGAAACAAGTAAGAGTGTTGCGGTCGAGTGCCCCGACAGCAAAATACCCTGTTCCGAGTAATGTGATTCCTATAGCTTTGAACTCCTTTTATTTTAAAATTTATTTGAATAAATGGGGAGGCGCACTTGCATATCTTCGGTGTTTTTGCTCGGATCTTATAGTGGTATACAGAACAGACAGATATTGGGATTTACTGAATATGTACTAAGTCACTAGGTTCAAGCTTAAAAATTGTAGCTCTGACCGTTTTTCGCGGTTAGAAGAAGGAGGTGGAGGAATTTGCCAAATCTGGAACAAAATTGATCTGGGTACAGTATAAACCTGCATACATGCAAAAATTTGTGGCTCCACCTCTAATAGTCTGTGAGATCCACGCGTTTATACAGAGAGAAAGACAGTTTTTCGCTGTTAAAAGATGGGGGAGGAGGAATTTTCCAAATCTGAAACACATACATGCCAAAAATTTGTGGCTCTATCTGTTACAGTCTCTGAGATCGACGCGTTCATACAGACAGACAGACGGACAGACGGAAATGGCGGAAATCGACTCGGCTGTTGATGCTGATCAAGAATATATTATGGGGTCGGAGGTGTTTCCTTCTGGCTGTTACATACATTTGCACAACTTCATGATCCCCTTTTTCCCATTTTTAATGAGAACAGGGTATAAAAAGTATTTTTTTTTTTTTTTTTTTTTTGCGATCATGTCTATTATGAGGTGGAAATTGCCTGCTGTTTATTATTATAATTCATCCTAGCACTACAGGTTTTATAACCTATTTTAGGGTACTAGTCACAACAGTTGTTCATTAAATAATTATTTTCTTGATATTAATAAATTATATGTAATGGTAATTTAACTTAAAACTATTTAGAAAAATATGTAAAAGTTTATTATTAGGTATTATTTATTATTATTATTTATTTGTTCATTTATTTATTTAGTTCTGTCTATTTAGTCTACTCTCTGAAGATGATTTTTTAATTTATCACGAAATGTTTGCGCGCCACTGATCGACTTGATTTCATGTGGTAACGAATTCCAAAGACGAACAGCATTTACATAAAAGTGTCGTCAGAACATGCAAGTTGGTTCCTTACGCAAGTAATATTGTTGGTTCTTCTGGACGAGGCAAAGCTTAACAAGTCATATAAGTAGTCAGGCTTCTTTGTTATTATTATTTTGTGGAGGAATAACAGTACCTTATAATTAGTCCAGTCATCAAGACTTAAATCAAATATCTTTAAAGCTGAGCTTGTAACATGGTCGGTTCTTGAAAGCCCATAGGCATATCTTGCGATGCTATTAAATGCCACCTTCATTTTGCGCTGACTATCAGCATCACATTTAGCGAATATTTCAAGACCATAAAATAATTTTACTAAAGTATGTTGTGTCCAAATTTCTTATAAAAATAACCAGACACTTCGACTTAGTAGGATTTATACTCAGCCCGTTTTTCTCTGCCCATTTACTAACATTTAACAAATCATTATTACACTCATCAATACATTGATCAATTTGACTCAGAGGACGACTGACATACATTTGAACATCGTCTGCATACATATGAACTTTACACATTGACAAAACATCAGGGAGGTCATTAATATATACAGTAAACAGAAGTGGCCCTTAAACTGAGCCCTGTGGTACTTTACGCGTGATTGGCAAAAGTCCAGAAGTATTGGTTTTAGTTGTTACAGTTTGAAATCTTTTGTTTAGGTAAGAGTGCATTAATTTAGTAGCCGTTTCGGAAAAGTTGTACATCTTGCTTAACTTGGTTAGGAGTATATTATAAATATATTTTTCTATCCAGGACTTCTGAAATATCCAAGAAATGAAGTGACAACTCAACGGAACGAATTCTATACGTCCCCTTTATCCTTTAACAACAATAATTTTAATTGGGAGTGCTCCAAAAGTTTTTATTTAGCGGCCCAACAAACGCACCCTCTGTAATCTTTGCCTCGGATAGATTAGGGAACACGCTCATATGCAAATGCATCACCGTCGAGCCTTTACAAAATATTTAAACAAACACAGATTTGTATGAAGGGATGGCAGTATAATTTGCTCCCTACCAACAAGTGGCTCGAGCTTTACATTTTCTTGGCAAACTATGTAATTCGTTTGGTCCGGCCATTCTTTTCGATCGTAATGCTCGTGGCGTACTCGACTGTCCTTCCCTTCCTTGTTGTACTTCTGAAACAATTGCAACAACTTTGAGGTCTGCTCAAATTTTTCAGTTACGTTCCTTGTAGTTAATCAAATCAAGCGATATGGCTATTGATTCACAGGATTTTTTTTAGTGTAAACGGCATGCGCTAGCGGTATCGAAGCCTTAATGTTTCCCTGTAATGTTTTGGACTGAGCTTGCAACAGTCAATAACACTGCGCAACAGTAAAAAAAAACTACCAAGCTACACTATGCGGAATCGATAGTGCTACCCGAACTGAGTTAATCCTATCAGCGTTTGGCTATATTGGAAGCACTTTTTTTTATGGACCCTCAAAGTTTTTAAAATTGGGTGTGCCAACCAAAAAAAGGTGTCATTAGTTTTGGCAAACAACTCATTCAGTTTTAGTGATAGCTGCAAACTGTCTTCGGCAAAGCTGTAGCTGACAGCCCGTAGAAAAAATTCTTCATACAACGGCTTTTAAAAAATTCATGTTTTCCAGGAGTATTCCTTAAAAACTTTTTTTTTAACGTAAACGTATTTTTTACTTTTTCGCATAACTTCTTTGGCAAAAATGAAGCTTTTGAAATACCAAACAACTCTTGTAAACAAGGTTTTACAATTTGAACATTTCTGCATCCTCTAAAACGGTCGCAAAAGTGTGTGTATTCAAAAAATTCACTTTTTTGTTGTCATTGTTTTTTATGTACTGAAGTTTTTCACCAAAATAGCAGCCAATTAAATTTTTTAAGCATTTAGAGCATGGATAACAACAAGTAAATCGCGTAAAAGCTTATAAAAAAGTTTGTTATATTCTCACTTTACCCATTGAGGAGGCCCGTGCTCTCAGTTGGCACGCTGGCAGCCCGGCTCGGCTTGCAGCACCTTCACACTCAATGTGGAACAATCACAATACATTTATAGTCTCGTGCCATCTAAATAAAAAAAAGGTCCGTCTAAAGTTCTGTCCGACCCGCCCACAAACCTGCTAACAACTTCACTTGCATTCATACGTCCCCTACCCAGGCATCCATCAGAACTCCCAAAAACATCCTAAACTATCAGATACATGCATCCATTCACACCCATCAACCCAACTGTCACACTCACACTCTTTCTCACAATCAAACACAATCGCCTCGGCTGAATATCTTTCACACACACGCACTCATACACACAAACGCCGCTCAGTTGCTCTCTGGCCTGATCAACAAGTGCTGATCGGCGGTTTGGCCTACCCACCCCTTTTCCACGCATCTGCGTGGCTTTGGACTAACTTTGACCAGAAGTTGCTAGTCCCCTATTGCAGTCTTAGTCCGTCTTTAGTCACAAGTCATGCTTTTGGCTGTGTTTTTGCGGTTATCACCCCTCCAGCGCAGGCACCACCACTTTCATCCCAACTCCAATATAAATTAAATTAGCAATTCATGTTTAGGTTTTTGTTATACCCTGTTCTCATTGAAAATGGGAAAAAGGGGATCATGAAGTTGTGCAAATGTATGTAACAGCCAGAAGGAAGCACCTCCGACCCCATAAAGTATATATATTCTTGATCAGCATCAACAGCCGAGTCGATTTAGACATGTCCGTCTGTCCGTCTGTCTGTCTGTATGAACGCGTCGATCTCAGAGACTGTAACAGATAGAGCCACAATTTTCGGCATGTATGTAGGTGTATACTGTACCCACATCGAGTTTGTTTCAGATTTGGAAAATTCCTCCTCCTCCATCTTTTAACAGCGAAAAACTGTCTTTCTCACTGTATAAACGCGTGGATCTCACAGACTACAAGAGGTGGAGCCACAATTTTTGGCATGTATGTCGGTGTATACTGTACCCACATCGAGTTGGTTTCAGATTTGGAAAATTCCACCTCCTCCATCTTTGAGCAGCGAAAAACTGTCTCTCTCTTTGTATAAACGCGTTGATCTCAGAGACTATAAGCTATAAGAGGTAGAGCCACAAATTTTAGCATGTATGTAGATGTATACTGTACCCAGATCAAGTTTGCTTCAGATTTGGCAAATTCCTCCCCCTCCTTCTTCTAACCGCGAAAAACTGTCAGAGCTACAATTTTTAAGCTTGAACCTAGTGACTTAATATATATTCAGTAAGGCCCAATATGTGTCTATTCTGTATACCACTATAAGATCCGAGCAAAAACACCGAAGATATGCAAGTGCGCCTCCCCATTTATTCAAATAAATTTTAAAATAAAAGCAGTTCAAAGCTATAGGAACCACATTACTTGGAACAGGGTATTTTGCTGTCGGGGCACTCGACCGCAACACTCTTACTATAGTCTCTGAGATCAACGCGTTTATACAGAGACAGAGACAATTTTTCGCTGCTAAAAGATGGAAGAGGTCGAATTTTCCAAATCTGAAACAAACTCGATGTGGGTACAGTATACACCTACATATATGCAAAAATTTGTGGCTTCACCTCTTATAGTCTGTGAGATTTACGCATTTGTACTGAAAGAAAGACAGTGTTTCGCTCTTAAAAGATGGAGGAGGAGGAATTTTCCAAATCTGAAACAAACTCGATGTGGGTACAGTATACACCTACATACATGCCAAAAATTGTGGCTCTATCTGTTACAGTCTCTGAGATCGACGCGTTCATACAGACAGACAGACGGACAGACGTACATGTCTAAATCGACTTGGCTGTTGATGCTGATCAAGAATATATATACTTTATGGGGTCGGAGGTGCTTCCTTCTGGCTGTTACATACATTTGCACAACTTCATGATCCCCTTTTTCCCATTTTTAATGGGAACAGGGTATAAAAAAAAGGCAAATCAATTGTCACAGCAATTGTTTTGGTTTTCTATGTATCCAACTTAAAATTTCATTTCTGCTTTCATTATTATAAACATTATCTCCCTTAAATTGCTGTTTGCCTAATAATTTGTTTAGTGTGGATGTGTTTTTTTGCACTGCGCTTGGGTCTTGTTGTTTTGTTGTAATATATATTTATGTGTCAGGAAGTACGTACTCACCCGCCTTTTTGTTGGTGGCGCCAGCAACGACAGACGATTTTTTTGTACCTGTTGTAAGATGGATTGCATAAAACAAAGACAGATCTGCTCAGACAACGACAGCAGTCAAATACACAACAAATCAAATCATTAAGCTTAGGCCTGAAATTGTACTTAGAGAGAGATTTTTTTTTTGCTTTCCCTTTTAGTTACGAACAAAACCTAAAACCGTTCTGTTCTATCGCTCTCAAGGAACTCGTGCTTTAAAATTTCAATTTGTATGCTAGATGAGAGAACATAAGGGTGATTCTTGACTTAAAATAATCGAGTTGATAAGTGAAATAAAGAGTTTACAAAATACAATGGATATTCAGGGTTTTAAATGAACGAAATTCAACTCCCTCGCCTGTTCGAACATCTGCTACTCGCCAGGAATTGTCGCTATAATTTGGCGCATGATCCATTTCTGTGGTGGCAAATTGTCCTCATGAACTCCATCGCCAACGGAGACACTTTGTCCACTCGCTCACATAATACTTGAGCCACAGTTGCCAAAAATGTTGTTTTAGACCTGTAACACGTCTCCAGCGCTCCAAGTGGTCCAGCCTTTCATTCCCAACTGGATACTGCATGTATGCATGTAGAGGGGCACCAATCAGAAGGTGACCAGGTGTCAATACTCCCAAATCATTTGGATCTGGCGAGAGTGGGGACAATGGACGTGAATTTAGGACTGCCTCCACATTTGCAGTGATAGTGGTTAGCTCTTCAAAAGTAAGCCGACCGTTCATTAGGCTGCGAGCCATCAATCCTTTGGCACTTTTGACTGCCGCCTTCCACAAGCCACCAAAATGTGGTGCCATAGGAGGGATGATATGAAAGTTTATAAATTCATTTGAGCAAAATTTTACAATTGATCGCTGAGTTTCTTGCTTGAATAAGAAACTTCGAAGATTCTTTAACTGGTTGATTGCGCCAACAAAATTAGTTGCGTTGTCGCAAAAGATATCCGAAGGAAGTCCACGTTGAGCAAATATACGCTTAAGAGCGACGAGAAACGCATCTGTCGATAAATCCGAAACCACCTCGATATGTTCTGCATATGATACAAATATGGCAGTGTAGCTTTTGATTGGGCCCTTGCCTCGAATCCGAAGATATGTGCTGGCAGGTCCGCAAAAATCCATTCCACATCGTGCGAATGGACGAGATGGAGACGGCTTTTCCACTGGGAGCTGTCCCATTACCCTTGCTGCAGCTTTGGCTTATAAAGCACGCGGTGAACACAGGCCTTTACTACGCTGCGGGTCAACTCACAGGCATTGACAATCCAAAATTTTTGACGTTTGAGTCCAACCAGTGCCTTGGGTCCTGCGTGGTAGTTTTGTAGATGAAGGCACATATTTTCGAACAAAATCGTCTTTGCTGGGAAGCAGTATCGGGTGTTTAAATGCCTCAGGAACATCTGCTAGTTCAAGCCGGCCTCAAACCTTCATCGACATGTATCCGTATCACATATTTCTTGAGAAAAGTTCTGCTGCAGTATGTTCCATACTATGCAATGGAGAGCACGTTGCAGCTCTTGTTTACTAGGTGATGTTTATCAGACGAAGTGAGTTTTCTGTAAAACGCAATAGAAATCGTCGCATCCATCCAACAATACACAGGCAGCGATAATGTGGCCTAATATCTTGAAGAAATTCCAATAGATAGAATACTGCGCTTCACTAAAATCTTGAAGGCTGACTTGCGTTTCTCGGGGTTCACTATCTCGAGATCAACTTCATGCCGAGTGCCAACTAGCTAATGCTAAGAACTCGTTGCGAGGAACGCCGGCCCCTGAAACCAATTAGAGCTTACATCCTCTAGATACCAAATCGGCAGGATTATAGCGTGTTGGCACATACCTCCATATACAATTGGTCGTTTTTTCTTGTATATCGCAAACTCGTTTCCCAACAGAAGTGGACAGGGTTGCCGAATGTTGCTGGATCCAATGCAGCACAGTCTGTGAATCGCTCCAAAGAAAAGTTTTCAATTTGATTGCGAACTTCTCTGAATTTTGCCAAAAAGTAATGACAACAGATGAGCAGCAGCCAATTCCAATTTAAGGACAGAAAGTTTTAGTGTTGGCGCCTCTCTGGCTTTGGAGTAATCAGCAGTGTCTTAATCATGCCATCGCCGTCCTCCGTACGCGCGTATACAAAACATCCGTAATCGAGAATGGATGCGTCGCAGAATTCATACAGTTGGAGCTCTTGAGGATTCGGCAGCAAGCAATAACGTGGTTTTTTTAATGACTCCAGCGATGATAAGGATTTCAAAAAGCTTGTCCTAGCTTGGTACATGTGCTGTGGGATAGCCTCATCCTTCAGCCTCCAGCTTCAAAAGCCATAGCTCTTGCAAAGTTATTTTTGCTACTATGACCACAGGCGATACCAATCAAAATGGGTCAGATAAAGATGATGTCAGCCATGTGTTCTTGGGTTGAAATGCGAACAGACGCGCATCTTGTTGCTGGTTCCAGGCTAGTCCCAGCGTGCTTATGACGGCTGTATCCTCCAAATTTTAATCCTTTGCAGTGTTGTCATCGACGAATTCTGGCTGGTTCGAGTGCCATTTTGCCAGCTCGAACTTCCCCTTTTGAAGAATCTTGATGACCTCTTCCTAAAGCTGTCAAAGACCATCCACAGAATCATGTCCACAAAGGAAGTCATCCACAAAAAAGGATAGCTTGATGGCTTCGGCTCCAAGCTTGCTGCTGTTTGAATGTAGATCAGCCAAGTACATCATGGCACGTACAGCCAAAAATGGCGCAGGTGCAGTTCAGTAGGTAACTGTGTTCAGCTCATAGGTGAGTAGCTCCTCATCTGGTGAATTTCTCTAAAGAACATATTGAAATTTACGATCACGTGGGTCAACCAGTACTTGCCTGGACATTTTGACAACATCAGCGGTAATTGCATATCTATGCCCTGGGTCTGGTTGGTGTGCTGTTCATCTTAAACACACAGTGGTGAGGAATAAAATAATGTTGTTCCTCCAGGTTTGGTGTGACCACCAAGCTCATGTGATTGCTGCTGCTCAAACTCTTTCATAAATTCCACATAGGTTGCCTTGACTTCTGGTGTGCGATTCAAGCATCTCGCAAAGGCTAGAAATCTTCTTTTAGACTTCTCTTTGTCTTCTTTTGCTCTCGTATCGGCCAGAGACAATCCATTCCAGTAGCGTTTTCTGCAGCGTGGGCAGACCTGGACCAAACTTAATTGACAAACGAAAGAATTTAAAAAAAGTTTTCAGTTCCAATGAGCAAATCAATTAGTTGAGTTTTGTAAAATTGCTCATCAGCAAGTAGTGTATCTGGAGGCAATTTCCATGATGATGTATCAATATCAGTGTCGGGCTGGTTTGCAATATGTAGAATGAGAATTTGCCATTTTCCAAGAGGAATATAATCGTGGTAGATGCGCCAAACTTGATGTGACAGTGGAAGTCACAGTTCATGTTACGATTTGGTCTTTTTAAACATAATGCCTGAGCGAATTGAGAGCACGAATCTAGCAAGGCTCGACCAATTCTATAGCCTCCAGATGCGTCTGGAGCCGAAATGGCAGTGGCCAAAATTACATGCTCTGAGGCTTTATTTATGTGAGTATGTGCAAAAGCGTCTTTAGATGAAGCAGCTACATACGATTGAGACTGTGCAGCTAAGGGCACTGGTAGAAAAGATGCTGACCTTGGTTGAGTACTGTCTCGGTGCAACAAAAGCAAATTAGGCATAATAAATGACGCTTCGTAGCTTTGCTCTACTGACATATCTTTAAGCTGAGTACAACGAACCATTCGGTGGTTCGAACTGGAGCAAAGCACACAAACTTGAGTTGTACAATTGAATGAGACCCCTGCAGTGGAGCAGGCTGGTTTCGTGGTTGCCAAAATGACTCCAAGAATTAGCAATGTCTCTCCACTACTTGTTCACATAAATCCCATGTTGGCAAAGCAGAAAAATTCAAGAATTCGTTCCACCTGCGTTTGGTCCCTTAATCAACCTTCTCCATAACAACAAATATCAGCATGGCCTGGGCAATTTGCGACTCGTCCCCAAGAGATTTTAGAGAGTCAAACAGCGCTGAGGCGTTATCTATGAGGCTCCGAAGTTGTAGACTATTGGACTTGCCGACACTGGGCAACTGGAAAAACAAATCAAATCCAAAACTGCCAGAGTTGGATTGTAATAGTGAAGATTGTCTGCTGTCACTTGAAAAGCCTTAACTATTTCTAGTAGGCGATGCATTTTTATGATTGATGATTATTGATGGTCAACTTGGTGTTAATGTAGGTTATGTTAGGTTAGTTTGCGATTGCTGAGAACGACAAGTCGCTCCACATGGGCCACTTGGGGCCCATTGCGATGTAATATTTATTCCCTATTAATCCTTTTTAGCACTGAGAGGGGTAATCGTTACTGAACCATTGTGTGGACAGAATAAATTTTAGTAGAGCTGGGATCTCTAGCTCGGATATCTCCGAGAATGTAAGTCTTGCTACGACACAGGAAGAAAGGTTGTTTCACCTGTCCGTAGCGAGACGAAGTGTTTCAGCTTTTGTGTGAAGATAACATGTCGCCTTAGGCTTACCTAACGTGCTCTTCCCTGAAAGGAGCTCGATGGTGGTACCTATTCTAGCCAGTTTGTCCGCTGACTCATTTCCTTCTATGTTGCGATGTCCAGGCACCCATATAAGGTGTATACTGAAATGCCGCCTGATCTCATTCAGAGATGAGTGGCATTCCGTAAGTGTTTTTGCATTGTTGGTATGTGAGTCAAGTGCTTTAAGGGCGGCTTGACTATCTGAGTCCCACTTTTTTGTAGAGCTTAGAACCATTAGTGTAGATGTTAATGGGGATAGCTCTGCTGTGTGGAAGGTTGTCACAATCCTTTCGGCTTGGAATATAGACGCCGTATAATTTTTCGAACGTCGTTTGTGATATACAGTAGTCTGTAACTATTGGTGTACCCCTTTGGGCTTCGAGTATGGTGGCGTGTCCTGAATCGCCCTGTACCAGGAATCGGATTCTTGTAGTCTTAAGGCTGTTGTGGTAGCTATTTGCTTAGCTACGAGGTCTAGTGGTAGAGGGTGAGGAATAGTATTTAGCGCTTCCGTTGGTGTCGTTCGGAGAGCGCCGCTAATACAAATTTCCGAATTTCTCTGTATATTATGCAGATTGTTCAGGGCGGATTGTTTCACTAGTGCTGGTCACCATACTAGAGCTCAGTTGAGTAGTATGGGGCATATTGCTCCTGTGTAAAAAAAAATAATCCAGAATGGATGGGGAAAACCCCATTTGCGGCCAATGGCTTTTTTACACAAGAAAAGAGCAATGGTTGCCTTTTGTATGCGTTCATTTGTGATGTCGGTCCAGAGTTTCTTGTCCAAAATGAAACCCAATTAGGCATACAAGACTTACTCCGCTGATTTTTGGAGGAACAAGATCAGGAATTTTGTACTTCCTGGTGAAAAAAACTAATTCCGTTTTAGCCGGGTTCATGTCCGAGCCACAAGATTTTGTCCACTGAGCCAGTGTTGTCGGTGCGGTATGCATGAGGTCACACAGCGTTTGAAGAAAAATTCCGCATTTGAATATTGGCAATTGGTTGAAGAACCTTACCAGCGGCACATCTGCTCCCACATATTTCAAGGCAGAGGTGATGGCGTTAGGTTGGACGTTATTTAAGGCACCCTCTATTTCGAGAAATGCTACTGAAGAGAAGGTTCTTACTTCAACTGATCTTTCAATACTTGAGTCCAGGGGACGCAGGGCGGTTCTGGTAGACCTACCCTTGGTGTATGCATGTTGCGTGTGTGCTATATGAGCAGGCCTTATGCCTCAATAAGTCTCTCGAGAGTTTTAAGAAGAAACGAGGATAGGCTGATCGGCCTATAATCGTTTGGTTTCACATGTGAAGCTTTGCCAAATTTTGGAATGAATATAACTTTAGTTTCTCTCCTCCTAGCGGGGCTGCAGTCTTAAGGTCAACAGCTTACATAGATTGTGTAAAGCCAGGTCATTGTGTACCCAATGGTCTGCTGTAGTTGGGCAGGATATATGTGATCGGTATCTGGCGACTTAAATGGTACGAACGAATCGATAGCCCATTGAATTCTGGTCTCCGTGGCAATGGTTTTGTCGTATGGCATAGAAAAGTCAGTTGGCCCAACCTGAGGTGTTAAGTTAAGGAAGCATTCAGGGAAGTGAGTGCTTAGCAGACGATTTGGAGATTCTTCCGTCTGTATTTTGAAGGAGTCCTGGCGAGGTTAGTGAGCTTCTATTCGATCTTTAGAAATCAGCTGCGCCAATTACAAGGCTGCTTTGGAGCCTAGGTTGGCAATTCTTGGGAAGTGTACTGGGCACTGCTTCGGTTTCGGGACGAAGACTCGATTGCCGTGGGGACCTGAGCAAGGTCGATGCTTCTGTTGGAAAGTTGCGCATGGTGACCGACAGCGTCACCTCACATATGTCCTCCAGAAGAGGCGACCCGTCCGATGGCCCAACAGCTAGACCCCCTAAAAACCATCTCACAAGTTCTTTGGGCCTCGTGACTTCCCCACGCGTAAGAAACCAACAAAAGTCACCCACCATGGCCTCATCCCAAATTCCTTGATAGCGGCTTTCCATACTCTTCATATCCTGATGAAATGCTCATCACTCTCATTGCCGAGGTTTTCAGTGAAGAAATCCAAATGAGATTCTAACTTTTAGAAAACATTTTCTTATCTATTTTTCTTTTGAAAATATTTTCATAAAAAGAGTAAACAATTTCTAAATTCTAGAAAAATTACTATAACTTTTAAGGTGTTTTATTTCTTAAATCAAGAAATAACTTGAAAGAGTTTACTTTTCAATTCAATAAATTTTTCAGCGCTCAAGTCATTTATAAGTTCGAAAAGTCTTCTGTTCTTGACATCAGTTTCCCAATGAATGTCATACAATTTTTTTGACTAAACGAAGGACAAAGAATAGCTTCAAACAGATGTCAACACATTTTAAAATATTTGGGAGCTCATTAAAAACACCAGAAAGAAGCACGTAAAAATCGGTAAAATTATACGTTCCCACGCAGCAAATTATTGCCTGCAGTGTAGTCTTACTGTTGTAGCATTTATTGCTTCTCATCTTAAGCCATCTTAAGGCTGTCCAATTCGCCGATAGTTGTTTTCCAGAACATAACCTTGTTTCTGGAGTCCCCAATTGTGAATTTGCAAAGTTTTCTGGCACAGTTCCGTTTTCCACAAGTTGTGGGAACCAATGCTGTGTATTAGGATTATTAGCGAAACATCCTGGGTATCTACATAAATATAAACAAAAATGCTTATTAATAAATTGAAACAAAAATCAATTTGTAAAAGCCACTCTCTTACCATTTAAAACGAGCTTCATATGTCCTTAAGATATTACCGCTCTGTAGCTCTGTTGTTTTTGAAGAAATTATTGACACGAACTTGACCTTGAAGATGTCCCACTTCTCCAACAAACCATTATGCTCCTGACATTAAGTTTTTTAAAATCAGCTTCGAGCTTGGGGAAGTAAGATTGCATTAAACATAATAGTAGAAAAGAGTTTGGCAATAAGTTCTTTCTTACCAAATCATAGCAGAAGGACTGCTTTAAAATGGGAAGCTAATCGAAAATGATTTAAAGAGTAGTGGATGTTTAAGAAATAATTAATATCCCAATTGTTGTCTAACGCTTGTCTGGGTCCTACATTATAGCGCAGCTAATCCTTGAATATCTCGATTTCAGCTAATTCTTAAAAAAAAAGTAAAAAATAATAATATGTATTTATATATAAAGTAGATAGATAGATAGATTGATATTTATATTTCATTTTCATATACGTTGTTCGTAGCTGCAGATTATTTTACATATTCAAGAAATAAACATTTATAAAGCTTGGTTTGTAACCGTCAGCTTTTCTATATTTTTCTTATATATTATAGACCCCTCAGTATATCTAGCCAGATTCTTCCATCCCATTTCTCCATTTAACTCCATTACTACCTCTTCTGTTGGTAGTCCTTCTTGAACAGCCATTCAACCATAGGAGATCACCCCTCGCCTTCATTATCCAGGTTATGCCCGTTGGTCGGAACAGCTCGTATGACGCTCCTACTTCATGGTTTAAATCTTTATATATTCTTCATTCTCAAATAGTGCACGTGCCAAGTATTTAAGATGAAGAGTTAAGCTGTAAATGTGCTTATCTTCCAGTCCTGCTTCTATTGCTAAAATATAATTCGGCGTACATTCTGACAGCTTAAGAATCCTTTTAATAAAGTAGCGTTGCAATTGATCTGCCTCGTCGCTTATTTCTCCTCCCCATATTTGAGCTCCGTAGCACTGCACTGTTCTGCTGATAGCGTTGAATATTTTCCATTTTGCAGTTAGATTTAGGGTTTCCTTGTTTAAGAAATTTGCCTACACTGAGTTTCTACTCGCTTTTGCTTCTCTCGTCCTTGCTGCTACATGTTTTTTGAAATTCATTGTTGGCGTCAAAACAACTCCAAGGCAATTGTACTCCTGTACTACCTTTACCTGCCTGAAATTACCAAATTTTTAATGCTGACAACCTGCCTCCTTTTCGGAAAATCATGATCTCGGTGTGTGCAGCTCCAGTTTTCAATTATTTGTTGAAGTGTTGAGGGTTTATCCGCCACGATAACAATATCATCTGCATACAATAACAGCCTTATGTTGGTGTTCTTCTATGTGCTCGTGAAGATCGTCCAGGTACAGCGCAAAGAGCAATGGTGACATAAGACATCATTGTTTTACCCAGTTCATTGTTTGAAAACTCTCCGAGAGTTCTTCTCCTGTCCAAACTGCACAGTTCGTTTGCGAGTATATTTTTCCTATAAATCGAATCATCTTAGTCGACACACCTTGTCGTTGTAGCTTGTATAGAAGAAGTTGACGAGATACTCGGTCAAAAGCAGCCTTGAGCATAAGCATAAACTATTTTCTTCTCCTCGAAATTGATTCGAACAATTTAGGCCAAGTTGAAAATTTGGTCAACCGTTGAATGTCCGAGTCGAAAACCAGCTTAAAATTTGTTAAGTTTGTTGTGCTTCTCTAACCACATTGTTGGCCTGGTCGTCAGTATACTCATTAGAAGCTTCGCTGCACAATTCATAAAAGAGATCCTCGGTAGTTCGTTGGATTATTTATATCCCCCTTTTTATGAATTGGGAATATTATACTGTTAATGAAACTTATCTCAAGACTATTGCAACTCTGCAACTCATCAAGCATCTCGATGGAGGCATTTTTAAAAAACTCGTGGGTGACTGGAGCTTTGTTGGGCTTGGCTTTGACAAGGGCTATTTTGAGTTCCTCCATTGTGATCGTTATATCTAGGTCTGGATCCTCAACATAGGTCGGTGCATAGTGAATGTTCATGGCGCTTTGTTCAGGGTTAAGAAGGTTTTCAAAATGACTTTTAAATTCCCATGCAGCAATTTCGGTCCCTATTTTTGGGGCAATTCCTTTGATTTCTCTGGCGATCTTACACCAATTTTTGCTATCTTTTATCAGGGTTATTCGTGCTTCAAGGCCCTGGTCATAGTCGAGTTTACTTTTTACACACACAACCTAGTACTCCTGTTTAGCCGTTACATAAGCCCGTTTATCTTCTGCCAACCCTGATTTTCTGAAGCTGTTCAACGCGGCAAACACAGTCAGTCTCTTCTTATAGCATTTTCAATTGAACCATCTGTTGCTAAATTGTATTGAGGCGTTACTCGCGTTGCAGCGTACTGCATTTTTGATTGCGGATGTTATGTCCTCAATAGTTAAGTCCTGATCTTCAATTTTCAGTTCCCTAACGCGTTTTTGAACAATTTTCCTGAACTCGTTCTCATTTTGATTGCTCCGGAAAAATTTCGGCAACAATTTAAGTTTCCTCTCCGGTGTTGTAGATCCCAAGATGGCGACTTGGAGAACTATAGGCATGTGATCGGACCAGATAGAAAAACCTTCCATTTTTTACTTAAATGCCAATAACCTCTATATTCTTGAACGGATTTGAATGAATTATGTGGCTTTGTATTTTTAATAGATAAATCTTTAGTGACCAGCAATAAAATCAATTTTACTCAATTTTTTTCGTGGTGAAAATCGCACGTAAAATCTAGCTTTTTTAAATAATTCATATATTTAATGAAAAGTTGCCGATAAAAGAATTTATAACACCGAATTTAAGCACCGTATCAAGAAGTGGAGTATGAATGAATGATAGGGCGTTCAATTACCTTAAAGGACACATTACCTTTTTATAATGAATTAATCGAACCGGAAGATATACACATTTTTTGTAAAGGTACTTTATTTAGAATCAAAAAACAAGCTTTTCCGCGATTTCTCGAAAACGGCCCCACTAAAAGATATTTGGACTGCATTTTTGGACTCAGCAAAGGGATTTACATATGTAATGACTGTCAAATGGTCGGGATCGGAAATGCTGTAAACTAGTGTTATCCACCTCATTTCATTTTAAACGCTTCAGAATGGAATCTACCCAACAACTTGTTTCTCGCCGATCCGCTCTTTTATATAAGTCAACGGATCGATTTGCTGATTGGCACTGGTTTATTCTTTGACCTCCTTTGCATTGGTCAAATTCGGGTATCTCATCATCTGCCAAACCTCAAAAAAGCCAGACGTGTCTAATGGGCTCATTTTAGCTGGTCGGAAGCACTACTCATTAGTTTCAGTAGCCACAGAACCCGCTAGCCTGTTGGAAAAAGATACTTTGTCTGATATAGTAAGCCAATTTTGGGAAATTGACAACTGTTGTGGCTCTGCCTCCAACGCTTCTAATGAGGATGCTCTGTGCGAGGAGCTATTTCAACAAAACAATATTCTGTGCGTCTTCCAGCCAAAACTATTTTAGACGCTCTTGGAGAATCATACGACCGTGCCCTGCGTCGTTTTAAGTAGCTCGAATCACCATTGAAAACGCAATACGCTGCCTTTATTAAGGAATACTTGGATTTGGGCCACATGTCCCTATCTAGTTAACAATCTTCATCGGCTCAGTATTCCTTCACACATCACTGTGTGCAAAAATTAGATAGCACAACCACACAGTTGCGTGTTGATTTCGATGGATCAGCAAAATCGACTTCTGGATTTTCTCTAAAGGATTTGCTGTTCACGGGTCCTTCTATTCAGTCGAATATTCTTATGACTCTACTTCGGTTCCGGGTTTTTAAGGTTGCATTGTGCGCGGATATCTGCAAAATGTACTAAGGAATTAGGATTGGTGTGGGATAACTATTCTGACAATTTAGTGTTTGGATTTTCGGATAATATACCAGATAAGTCAGCAACAAAACGCACTATATTATCCGCCATCGCACAGTGCGCGAAATGGTCGTTTTAGCTCCATTTAATTTCATTTTCAAAGTGTTTATATGTTCCAAAAATGTGTCTCTATTGATTACTAATATCGCACTGAACTTATAAAGAGGTTCTATTTCGATTGACGATTGTGCGATTAAGGTGATCAATCAAACACAATCAAGAGTTGGCTTATTCAAATTTTGTAAATTTAAGAGGGTTGGTGTTCTCAGCTTTTTACAAAAACTCGTGCTTTTCCACGTATTTTCGTTATATGTTTTAGCAAATCGCAAACTGACAGATTTAGTGTGTGCGCAGCACATTTTATTGTTGTTGTGATTCATCAAAGAATTTTTCTGCGTCCAAACTATGCTCAACACTTTCGACTTCTGAATCCGAGTAATTTGAAAACTCTATTCATCTTCTTCATTAGAAATCTCATCAACTAATTTATTATTTTGTAAATGGCCAGTACGAACCATGTTGGCTGCATTATCTATTGTAATTATATAGATTTGATCCAAAGATATTTCAAATGACTGGAGAATTTCCAAAATGGTGTTTGTAAAGTTGATACTGGAATGTAGAATGTGCATTTCCTTTATGACCAGTGTGACGACTTTTATATTGTCCTCTTCCCAGTGTTGGGCGTTAATGCCAATAATAGGCCTATTCAGTCTGCTCACGCAATCAAATTTTATAGAACAGATGCAAATATATACATTAAATTTAAAACATTGCATATCCATAGTTAAGTACATTTGTTTGTTTTTCTAAATTCTGTTTATAAATAAAGGGTTACCGCTCAAGAAAACAAATGTTTGTACATTGTGCATAAATGAACCCAGTAAACATTTTTTATCGCAGAAGATAAGAATGCGATTCTTCCAGTAGGTGTCGCTTCATCTCCCTTCGGAAAAAATGTGCCACTCTGTGACTCTTCTTGGAGGAGAGAAAACGTTTCTTCTGGGAGATACGGAAGAGTCTCTCCTTAGGGATAAGAAATCGTTTCACACAAAAAAACATAAAGAATTTGTGCGCGCTGCCACAACATGCTGGCTGCTGCTATGTCGCTCTGCTTGCTTATTCCGGATAAACAACGAAATAAACAAACCTATATTTAATTACATGAAACACTTTTTCTTACTCTAAAGGGATCCGAACTCGGTTTCTTTGGACTGAAAACACGATGGGACTGACGTTTTAGACGATTGCGCCACGCTGCACGTCTGAGACGAGGCAACTAAAGGGTTACCTGTATCGAATCTATTTGAAAGCATTTACCCATAAATGCTGGCTTGTAATTCTCAAGTTCTTATTTATCACTCTGCTCATATAAATAGGGCAATAGAAATTGATGCCACATATCGAAAATTCATCCCTTTTATGTTAAAAATGCGATGCCTTATGTGTTTTGTTTTTGAAAATCGCCAAACTATTATTCATTTTAAACTATCGCCAAACTCACATGTATATAATTTTGTTTGGTGATGTTTGCTAATTTGGGTTGTGTTGACCGTCATTGCTCATCCAAAATAAAACTTTATTTTATTTCATTTTTTCCTCCTACGCGTTTCGGTCGCATTTTGCGCCTTCATCAGGGAGCCTGCATTTATTTTTATACACTTGAAAAGTGTATTATAATTTTGCCCAGAAGTTTGCAACGCATAGAAGGAATCATCTCCGACCACATAAAGTATATATATTCTTGATCAGCATGACGAGCTGAGTCGATTAAGCTTTGTCCGTCCGTCTGTCCGTTTGTCTGTTTCTACGCGAACTAGTCCCTCAGTTTTGGAGCTATCGAGCTGAAACTTTGCACAGAGTCTTCTTTTTACTGCACGCTGCTAATATGTCGGAACCAAGGCTGCAAACCTCCAAAAATTTTGCAGTAGGTTCGGTCCGGGGGTTCGAAGCCGTTGTAAAGTCTAAGGTTCGGTTCGCGGACCGGTTCTCGGAACCCCTGAACCCAAGGTTTTGGTTCGAACCTCGGTTCGCTTGAATATAAAAGATTAGTTTCGCTTTAAAAATACTTATTTTTTAAGTAATATTCCATACTGTAATAATGTAATTTTAGTTGTCAAATTTTATTCGCTGACATTTACAACATTTGAGAACTGCTTAGTTTAAGTTATTAAGAATTGGGCCCATTCAGCAGATAATTCCGATTTACGAATTGTGATTTATGATTGCAGATTTTACCTGCTGAATACAGTGATGGCCGATTGGGATCGGAAAATTTGACAATCATGTTTGTTGAATAGAAACCGAACAAAACGTATGATTGGTTAACGATTGCTACGTCAGCCTGCCTTTGTTCAGACATTCATATGAATTTTTCGATTTAACAAATCCCTAAATATTTGAGATTGTGTGTGAGTTTTTTCCAATGATAAAAAGTTCTGAGGCCACAGAATATTTTAAAGTCTGTAATCAATTCCATTCAGCAGAAGTTCATCAGCAATCGCAAATCGTAATCGTTAATCGGAATTACCCGCTGAACACGCCCATTATATCTTCTAGGAGCTGTTTATCTATACTAGCTCTTAGATTAGAAATATTAAACTTAAAGGCCCGTTCAACTGATACATGAGTTGCTGGAACAGCAAGTATAGTCAGAGCAAAATATGAAAACCAATTGTCGATGTATGTTCTCTTGGACATACATGGAAAACAATTCTCTATAACATCATTTACACCTTTTATATATAATATTTATTTGTTTTCTATTGCTTTCATAACCTCTTCTTCGCAATCCGACGTTGTCATTTAAGGTTGAATTTTGAAAACTCTCATTAGGAATTTGTTTTTGGAGCTTCGGCATATCCGTAATATCAAATAGTGCGAACCCTACTACTGTCAAGCTAAAGTTCCTTTAAAAAATCATAAACAAATAAAATTAGAGTGTGTGCAGCACATTGAGTTAATTTGGAGCACACTTAATCGTAGGATTGGAGAACTTCTTGAATTTTTCAAGTCAGATTCCTTATTTTCTATATTTCCCTGTATGCGTTGGAAAAACTACTTAATTTGGTGAACCGAACCTAATTTTTCGAAAAAGTGGTCCGCTTCGGGTTCAGGTTCGAGGAGACCAAATATTTGGGGTTCGGTTCATGGTCCGGTTCGTCGGACCCAAAAAACCCAAACCGAACCGGTTCTACGAGGTTCGGTTCAGGACCGGTTTGCAGCCTTGGTCGGTAACCGTTGTGACAAGCTATTTCAAGTGTATCAGAACTTCGGTACAGACGAAGTTAGCTTTGCCTTTCTCGTTTTACATTATTTTTCAAATAAAAAAACAAACATTACAATAACTTTTATACATACACTAGCAAAAAGCCCGTCGCGCTTCGCTGCGCCTTTAACAGTATAGAACCAATATCAGAATCAGTTTGAAGTCAATCGTGAAAGCCAAATATTTACCAAATTTAAAAATATTCTCTTAATTTGTTTCCTCTGTAGAGCCCAGAAAACGAATCATACATACATAGGCTTGAAGTCAACGTTTTACTACTTTGCTTTTTCACCGTTACGACTTTGCTGCTGCGTTCTTACCACCCCCATCCTACTCCACCCAATCCCCACTCACTTCTTACACAACTTTCACATCCCTCCCACTTCCCGCCAACATCCCATCCACTTCCCACCTACATCCCACCCACTTCCCGCTCACATCCCACCCTCATCCCTCCCACTCTACGCCCGATTCCCACCCACCCACTTTCCCCTTAGTTCCCACTCACTTCCCAACATCCCGCCCACATCTCATCCACTTTCCACCTACATCCCACCCACATCCTGCCCACTTACCGCCCCCATCCCACCCCTATTTTTTTCCATTGTAGAGCCCCGAAATCGAGTCATACATACACATCCCTCCCACTTCACGCCCACTTACCGCCCACATCCCACCCACATCCCTCCTCCTTCCCGCCCACATCCTATCCACTTCCCACCCACATTCCACCCACATCCCACCCACTCCCCATTCACTTCTTACACAACTTCCACCCGTTTCCCACCCACATCACTCCCACTTCCCGCCCACATCCCATCCACTTCCCACCTACATCCCACCCACTTCCCGCTTACATCCCACCCCCCATCCCTCCCATTCTACACCCGATTCCCACCCACCCACTTCCCTACAGTTCCCATCCCTCCCACTTACCGCCCACATCCCACCAACATCCCGTCCACTTCCCGCCCACATCCCATCCACTTCCACCTACATCGCACCCACATCTCACCCACATCCAACACCACCCAATCCCCATTCACTTCTTACACAACTTCCACCCGTTTCCCACCTACTTTCCACCCACTTCCCGCCTACATCCCACCCACTTATCACCCAATTCCCGTCCAGATATAATTCACTTCTCACCCACATCCCTCCCACTTCGCGTACACTTCCCGCCCACCTCCCACCCACATCCCACCAGTTCCCGCCCACTTTCCACCCACCTCCCACCCAACTATTCTCCCAATTCCCAGGCATCCCGCCGGTATTTCCAACATCGGAAAATGCATTCACAAATTATTTAGTATTCCATCTCTATAAACCGAGTTTCAAGTCAATCGGGTGAAAAATAGTTTTTTCATGCAAAGTTTTCCAGGAATTTTCCGGCCGTTGGGTCGAATTTTCCATCATCGAAAAATCACATCTTAATTTATTTTATTTACTATTCTAACAAACCAAGATTAAGGTCGATCAGGTGAAAAATATTTTTTTCATGCAGAATTTTCCGGCCATTTTCCACGGTGTAGAGTTTTCCAAAATTGGGAAAACACGTGTCGAATATTTTGCGTACTATGCTTGCAAACCAAGTTTCAAGTCAATCGGATGAAAAATTAATTTTTACCATACAGACTTTTCCGACACTTTTCCGGGTGGGATTTTCCGGAAAATTGGAACACAGTTATTGTTGAATTTTCATAAAGATCTTTTAAAATGATTTTGAATCTGATCGGATAATAAACAAAAAAGTTTCATACAACAGTTTTCCATGAATTTTCCGACTTTGGGGATAGATTTTCCAAAATTTGAAAGTCACTTTTTTTTATGTTTTGTTATGTGTAATATTGAAAATGAGTTTGGCGCTAATCGCTGGCAAATAAAGTTTCGCCCAAACTACCTTGACCACCCACTTTCCACCCAGCGGAGGTAAATTTTCCGAAAGATTGGTATGCAGTTGTTGTTGAATTTTCATATAGATCTTTGAAAATGAGTTTGAACTTGATCGGATGAAAAACAAAAAAGTTTCATACAACAGTTTTCCGCGAATTTTCCACATTTCCCGACAGAATTTTGCAAAATCCGATCTTAGTACTCACTTTCAGCATAAGATAAAACTACTGTGAAAATCTCATCTTCCTATCTTTTATGGTATAGGCTGTGCGACGGTCACCAGTCAGTCAGTCAGTCAGTCAGTCAGGTTGAACTCTTTTATATATATAGATATATGTTCACCTGTCCACTAAACTAACGTCGTTGCTTCTGCTAATTTGTAAATTGTATTATGTCGTCCCATTGTATTTCTTTTGTTTTGTCAAATGGTTGTTTTTGTTGTTATTATTATTTCCCGCGATCGCCGCAGCGTACATGTAATTTATTTGGTCTACGTCGTCTTTGTGGTTTACCGCCCGCTCTCCACGCTGTTGAATCCGCAGACCTTCCAGTGTTAGTCTTACTCTCTCTCTCTTTTCTATGTCCAGCACTTTAACATTATCGAAATCAGCTGTGTGTCCAGATGTTGTCAAGTGTTGCGCTATCGCTGTGGTTACTTTGTTGTTTTTCGCATCTCCTTTGTGTTCCGCTATTCTAGTCGCAAGCGCTCGTTTTGTCGTTCCTACGTATATGCCGTCGCAAGCCTCTCCTTCTTTTCCCTTGCATGCTTTTTCGTACACAACGTTCTGTTGTTGTTCTTTCGTTATCTTATCCTTCGTGATTTTACAATCACTGTTTACACAGTTTCCTTGTATTTGTGTGGGCTTTGTATGCGAACGTTAGTTTGGTACCTACCGATTTCTTATGTCATTTTTATGCCAGATCGCAACTGTGATGGTCTATGCACAATTTTGTCCCGTATATTCTGTCGGTTCACACTCACACCGAGCAGTTGACATATTGGACCAATAATTTTTTTGAACGCATTGTTCTGCATGCCTTTATGAGGCCTTCCATTCTTTATCCCAATTTCAACGCAGACATCCATCAAACTTTTTTTGTCGGTGACGGTTGGACAAATGTGTTATCAGATGCTGACTGTTGTTCTGATCGGTTTTCTACTTCTTTTCTTCGACCTCAAGGAATTCACATTCATCTTTCCGTTTTAAATGCCGCATTAAATTCTCGGAATGTTCAGCCGTCATTTTTGCGGGGCATTTTGAGCACGAGCTCGATTAACTTTGTGAATCAAAGTCAAAATACTAATGTACGGGATGTTTTGACATTGCATTACAAAATTTATTTTGTATTTCATAGGAATTTTCGCTTCAGGATTTTTATTGTGAAATTTCTGGCAAATGTTGGCATGTGTAGGGGTGTTTTTAATATGTGGG
>JAEIFU010002261.1:0-47363 GCA_018904235.1 Lordiphosa stackelbergi
TGGGCCCAATGGCCGATTTTTGGCATAAAGTCGAAAGTCTCATGGAAACAAAACTCATTTTTTGATAATACACCTTCAAAACACATAGTCTATATACAAAGAATCAAATAATATTTTTCGATTGTTTGGCAACCCTGAAATTGTTATCGACCATCGAAGTCAGCTGTTGAGTTAAGTGTTTGTTGCGAAAAAAATTGCCGTCAAATTTTTTGTTAACTTTTGGGACTTGCACGTCGTATAACCTTGCACAATAAATTGTTGCAAAAATTATGGATATTGAAAGGCCAGGGTATGAAGAATGTATAGATATAAGCATTTTGTGATAATGTTTAATACGTGTGTATTAATGTGTGTTATTTTGTGTTGTCCATATACAGAAAAACTTAACCAAAGTGCTCGTCCTCTATAGAGTAGGAACTTTTTTGAATTAACCGGAATCAATTATATGTATGTTAAAATAAACTTCACTATGTATATTACATTATGTTATTAATGTTTCTTGCGGCCATTTGCGGCCCTTGTGTATTCTCAACTTTAAAGCTTGAGTTCTCTCATGCAACGCTACTCGAGATATGGATTAACAACAATCGAGATGGTTCCGCTATCAAAAGCTGGGTTTTTTGAGCAACTTAGTTATTATAAAGCACAGAACAAGGAGAAAGATGAACCCTCAAAAATAGCTGCATTGAAAAATATAGTAAAGATGAATCTCGAAAAATGTAGCCGTAATATCCGAACATTTAAGAAGAGACATTCTAATTGGCTATCATTAGGTAATTAATTTTTTTGGAAAGACAGGAGGAAACGCAGATTTTTAGAAATTTTTATAGCGCCGTTTTTTACACGTTCCCTCGCTGTTTCTTTTCAACGACCAATATAATAATAATAAATTTCCTCCTTTTGCTACCTTTAAAATTTTTCGCGGAACACATACTAAAAAAGAAATTACATACAAATACGAACATTTACCATATATATCAACACTTTAACGGAAAACAGATTACCAATGGCAGTAAGGGATAAATGGATAATTCAAATGATGGAAAAAAACTTATACAAAAGAGAATGTATCAGGAAATGGGCTTATATGTGGATAAACAAAAGCATAATGGAAATGGGAACACAAACGATGGCAATACAGCAAGGGAAAACGTTTTCAAATATAAAATTAGTAGCATTCAGTTTGGAATTGGAAACAGATTTGCTTGAAAAGCCTCCGGATTATATTAATCGTAATTTCTTGTGGGACTTCTAATTAATGCTCCTAAAGTCCAAGAACCCCAAGTAAAAACGTTTATTGCATTTATGACCAATTACCTGTGGTAGCCAATGGTCCCCAACATTGTATAAAATACTGGTTCATGAATCTGAAATAATAACAACATCGGTTGTTCCGGCAGATTGTCTTTGTGAAAATACATCGGAAGCGCGCAATAAGCTGCATAAACTGGATAGGAGATTACATGCTCGCCATAATTCGCGTGCAAAGGATTTAATTGACGTATTTCACAGATCAATTGACTCCCTCAGATGCACTTCTTTCGAGTATCCGATTAAAAAAAACGGACAGCTTAATTAAATAAATCATTGATGCCAAGTAAAGTCATTTCTATTTTTAGAAATACCTCAAATCGCACATGTTATTAGAATGATTCAATACACAGTGATTCCGAGTCTGATCCTGAATGATGCTGACATGTTCTACTCTTGAGTTAGAAGTATAGAAGATAATTAATTTTTTTTTTTTTTTTTGTTAAGAACTATTTTAATATTTAGGTTTTTCTATTTTCGCAATGTGGTTTTGAAAATCTGAAGCTTCAAGCCTTAATAAATATGTTCACTTATATTAAAAAAAATGTTACCTTTATTTTTAACTTATGAATAAACCGAACAACAATCAACATTACGGTGCTAAGCACGCAACGCATATTCTTATATGGGCGGCAAGGGTAGCGTGTCCAAAATCATCCAATTTTTTTCCAGGCATTATGCATTCTATAACCATCATATAAAGGGGTAAGCTAAACTATCCGCTATTCCAAAATTATTCAAACAGATTATAACCTTTTCCTTACAACACTATTGTTAATCAATACCTTCCAGCATGGCTTAACAAAGGGTCGATCAACTACGACCAAATTGCTTGAATTTACCCTAATTGTTAACGATGGATTCCTTTTAAAAAATCACATCAGTTTGATCTACACCGACTTCAGTAAAGCATTTGATTCTGTGAACCATGATCTTCTCCTCGTTAAGCTATTATTTCCTTCCTCTTTTCTGCTTTGGATTTCGTCCTATTTAAAAGATAATACTTCAAAGCCTGGCCTTGCCACTTCTGGTGTGCCAAAGGCAGCCACCTCGGCCCTTTGTTTTTTACTCCGAGGCCAAAATCTCTAGAGATTTCTAGACGGATTGCTGTCCCATTTAAATAGTCTCGTCAATGAGATGGCTCAAAAGTCGTCATCCGTCTGACCTTTCACAAAAGGCGACCAACAGGTCGTCTGCTGGGTTTACACTAAATGGCTGCGTTTGATTCGGTTCACAACATGGTTTTTGAAGCTAAACTAATCGATGTATCCCTTCGATTTAGTGGATCACTATTACTTTCCGCTGTCTGCTTGTGCGCCAAGCTGTCGCTGGTGCTTATTGATTTTGTTCTTCTTACTTATGAACGTAGCAAGACAATTGCTTGTGCGACCGAGTGGCGCCAGTTATCGAAAAATAACTGTTGGAGGAAGCAAAGGCGTGCCCAAAGCTGTTCGAAGATAAAATTCTTTTGTAATCTTTTTATTTCTTACCAAAATATAACTTCTTTCTAGACTCAATAAGTATTTCGTTTCAGGATTTAGGACTTGGGATTTAGAATCATCAAATTAGCTTTAACTCAGTCGTCACCTACTCCACCTACTGAAAAATAAACCTAAATTCTAAAACATTAGAAAACCAACACCAAATAATTTCCCTCTACCATTTCAAGTCTCACATTTTCCCAAGAATTTCCCCAATTTAATCAACAGTTCATCTCAATCACACCGAATTCTTCTTTCTTTGTGAAAGCCAACTCCTCGTTGGTT
Organism: Lordiphosa stackelbergi; assembly: GCA_018904235.1. Lineage (NCBI taxonomy): Eukaryota > Metazoa > Arthropoda > Insecta > Diptera > Drosophilidae > Lordiphosa > Lordiphosa stackelbergi. The sequence continues at coordinate 3,078 of JAEIFU010002261.1, forward strand.
GAATGAGCTGAAAATATTAGAACAGAGATTCTCTATTCCGTAGACAATGGCAACCGTTGACAAACGTTGAAATACGATAGTTCCGAAACGGTTCATAACTCTCCTCAGTTTATTGATCGTCCGCTGCCCATTGAGCTTTTCTTTTCATTCATCGGAAAAGGCATTTCGAAATGTGTTTCCATTGAATGCCACAAAATGCTGTTCAAGCATTTGACAGTTAATTTGTTTGAATTGACAAAAGTCCGGACATGCTAATGCGGTTCCGGTGTGCCGCCTAATGGCCGACTTCGTCTTGGCCAGGGCCATCCATTTGCATTTGCTGTGCTGCCCACCACGTTTCGTTTTAACATCTCGCCTGCCCTTTTGGCACCCGGGGTCGGGCCAGGTTTTGGTGCCTCCATTCATTGATGATTTCACGATTTCATCAGCGACTCGAAGTCGTGGGCGCAGTTTACTACGTTTTGGTTCATTCATAAAACGCGGTAACCCAATGCCCCGGCTGGGGCATTGATTTTATTAGGTTAAGCCACGGGGAAGTATGTGGGGCTTTTGGCTACTTGGAGTCAACTGTGGTGTGGTTGGGGGCAGCCTGCATCTTCTTCTCGGTGCGTTCATCTTGCTTAATTTTAGCAACATTTAACCTAGATTTTTATTGTGTTTTTCTTCAATTTGAGTGTTTTTTTTTTCTGTTTCTTTTTGGTTTGTTTGCTAATGAAGTGTCAACAACAAATTGAATGTCTAACATTTGTTGCATGTCGCCAAGCCAAAAACCAGCCAACAAATGTCTGTGTGTCTGTCGGTATGTATGAATGTGTCTTTGTTAAATGCTTTAAATAAATAAATGCGAATGCGTAAAATGCAAGAGTCAAATTGAAAGGAAATTAGGCAAGAGACGAACGTTAAATGCTCTTTAATTATAGACATTTAGCGATGGGCAGGTAGTGGCCCTCTGGAGTTGGGCCTTGGCATATCTGGACACTTGATGCAATCACAATAATCTAAACTCTTAGCCTCCCAATCTAAACCCAAGCCGGAACCGTTCTGCTTGAAAAATGATTGGGTTCAAGGAATAACTTTAGTCAGTTTTATTAGAACTTATGTTACCATCATGAAATACAACGAAAATCAATTGTATAGTGTTGAATCGGAGTTATTTAAAAATCATATTCAATCTCGGCATATTACGACTTTGTGAAGGAAATAAAGCATAACTCAAAGGGTTATTTGTACATAGAAGGTGAGGCAAGCTCTTTATTTTAAGAAATTGAACGAATGATAATTATAACGACTGAAGTTCATCCGGCTTATTACCTTAGCTAGACGTTGTCTTCTCAACAAAAATCTCTCAACGATCTAAAAATCTATGTATCAGTTGCTACTTAGATCCCAACCAGCCAAAGATCTCCTTAGAATGAATATTCTAAATATCCATTCAAGATCCATTTTTAAATATCCTTTTCACATTTTTCAGCTCCTTAGCTGAAGAATAAAGATCAATGAAAGATTGTATTTCTGATATATCCTTTTTAAGCGAAAATAAATCGATTTAGAAAATAAATCCAATGGATCCCAAAAAGGAAAGCTAACTATCCAGTCCAAATGGATACCGAAAATAGCAATCAAAACCTATATCCTTTTTCTCTGTGGTGTACCCAGATCCACTTAAATCTCTCCCAGATCCCATCCAGATCCCGCCCAGATCCTATCCAGATCCCATCGAGATCCCATCCAGACCCCACTCAGATCCCGCCCAGTTTCCACTTAGATCCCAACTAGATCCCACCCAGATCCTACCCAGATCCCACCAAGATTACATCCAGATCACACCCAGTTTTCAATTAGATCCCAACCACATCCCACGCAGACCGTACCCAAGATCCCGAACAGATCCCTCCCAGATCCCGCAAAGATTCCTGCCAGATCCCACTGATATCCCACCCAGTTGCCAGTTAGATCCCTACCAGATCCCACCCAGATCCGAACCAAATCCCTTCCAGATACCACCCAGATCCAACCCAGATCCCACTTAGATACTACCCAGATCACAACCAGATCCCACCCAGATTCCACCCAGATCCCATTCAGTTCCCAATTAGATCCCACTTAGATCCCGGCCAGATCCCACTGAGAACCCACTGCAATCCCATCCAGATCCCACCCAATTGCCACTAAGATCCCAACCAGATCCTACCCAGATCCACTTAGATCCCGTCCAGATGTTACTACCCAGATCCCACTTAGATCCTACCCAGATCCGCCCAGTTTCCACCCAGATCCCACTCGGATCCCACCGAAATCCCTCCCAAATACCATTCGGATCCCACCCAGTTGCCCCTCTTCAACATCTTTCCTACCTCTTCGCTTCCCTCCTCTTCCCATCCTCGAAGTAAAATCTGATATCAATTTTTGTTGCGTAAAAAGTAGATTTTCAATACTCCATATTCGGTACTCGATACTCAGTACTCTGTACTCCATACTCAGTACCCGATACTCAGTTCTCGATACTCAGTACTTAAGACTCATTTATTGATACTCAGTACTCTGTACTTTGTAATCGATACTTAGTTCTCAATTCTCAGAACTCGATACTAATTTCTCAGTCCTCGGAACAAATGATGTCAAAGGATGATTTCCGTCCGATAGCAATAGTACCTTTTTATACCCTGTTCTCATTAAAAATGAGAAAAAGGGGATCATGAAGTTGTGCAAATGTATGTAACAGCCAGAAGGAAGCACCTCCGACCCCATAAAGTATATATATTCTTGATCAGCATCAACAGCCGAGTCGATTTAGCCATGTCCGTCTGTCCGTCTGTCTGTCTGTATGAACGCGTCGATCTCAGAGACTGTAACAGATAGAGCCACAATTTTTGGCATGTATGTTGGGTGTATACTGTACCCACATCGAGTTTGTTTCAGATTTGGAAAATTCCTCCTCCTCCATCTTTAAACAGCGAAAAACTGTCTTTCTCTCTGTATGAACGCGTGGATCTCACAGACTATAAGAGGTGGAGCCACAAATTTTTGCATGTATGTAGGTGTATACTGTACCCAGATCAAGTTTGCTCCAGATTTGGCAAATTCCTCCTCCTCCTTCTTCTAACCGCGAAAAACTGTCAGAGCTACAATTTTTAAGCTTGAGCCTAGTGACTTAATATATATTCAGTTAGGCCCAATATCTGTCTGTTCTGTATACCACTATAAGATCCGAGCAAAAACACCGAAGATATGCAAGTGCGCCTCCCCATTTATTCAAATAAATTTTAAAATAAAAGGAGTTCAAAGCTATAGGAACCACATTACTTGGAACAGGGTATTTTGCTGTCGGGGCACTCGACCGCAACACTCTTACTTGTTTATCCAAGGCTTTTGAGCAGCTTATAAAAAAGTTCCTCTCCCACAAATAATTTGCTGAATAACAACCAATCTGGTTTTCGCAGTGGAAAGAGCAGTACAACGGACATACTTAAAATAACAGAAGATATCAGAAGAAAATTGGACAACGGGGATGTCACTTTACTTACTCTTCTTGACTTAGCATAGCGCTTTTGACACCGTGAACCATGACATCCTCTGCGCTAAATTATCTAAACGATACAATTTTTCCGATACATCGGTTAAGCTTCTGTCCTCGTACCTAATTAATCGTCGTCAAGCTGTTGTAGCGTCATCTGATTTTTCATGTTTTCTTCCGTCCAAGCGAGGTGTTCCGCAAGGTTCTGTCCTTGGCCCATTGGTATTTACCATTTATGTGAATGATCTTCCCTGTGTATTGTTAAATAGTGAAGTCCACATGTATGCAGACAATGTCCAAATGTATGTTAGAAGTCCGTTAAGCCAAATAAGTCAGTGTATAAATGTGTGCAATAACGAGCGTCAATGTATAAACAAATGGGCGAGAGAAAATGGACTTGGGCTCAACCCTTCGAAATTAAAATGTTTAATAATACACAAGAAGAACTTAAACCCACAACATTTTTCGATTCCGAAAATTTATGACTGTCCCATCGAGTATGTTGACCAAGCTGTCAATCGTGGTTTCATATTTAGCACAACGCTCTCATGGGGCGATCATACAATCCGGGCAGTTGGGAAAGCCTATGGAATGCTATGACAGCTTAACTTGACAAGGACGTATCTACCTAAAAAATCCGACTCCCTAATTGCCAAAGCTTCTTGATCCCTTCTGTATTTTATGGGGTAGAAGTCTTTGGAAAATGCGATGCTTATAGCTTTAATAAAATGAATGTAATTTTTAAGAATATTGCGAGGTACTTTTCAACATTAGACCGAGGAATCCCATTACTGACTTTGCAAACCAATTATTTAATTTGACCCTAAAATCGTTCATATCCTTAAGGGTCCTAACCATGCTTCACAAAATAATTTATACTGAGGAACCGTCGTACCTTTTCTCTATGTTAAGCTAAAGCTGCGTCACAAAGGGCAAGAAACCTAATTTGTACTAAGACCAGGCTAAAAAGGTCTGATATACAACAGGGATGCAAACCGCTCGGAAATAAGGACTGGTTCGGTTCAGTGGTTCACACAGTTTTTGAACCGCCGGTTCGGTTTATTACATGGTTTTTGGGGCTTACTGAACCGCGGTTTCGGTTCGGTTCGGTTCGGTTTGCGCTGTATTTATTTAACAAACTAAAGAAATATATTTTTGATACATTTAGGGCCGCTTTCACATCTTCTACATAGAGCCATCTGACACATAAACTAACAAATTACAGTGTAAAATTGATGACTATCTGACACATAGCAGCTATCTGGGAGAACAGAAATCGTCCCTTAGTCAGATTATTTAGGTTAGGTTTAGGTTCTTTAGTCAGGTTTTTAGTGATTATATAATAAACATTTAATTTTTATTAAACTCAAAATTTGCTTTGATTATTGTACATAACGATATCTTTAAGATTGTGTTGTTTCATTTCAAAACAACAGGAGATATTTAGAGTTTAAAGAACTAAAATTTAGTTCAATATCATGGAATTTTAGCTAAGATTTAGTAATAATATATCTCATAGTAAAGTTTCATCGATATTGCCTTTTAAGTCTGATAAATGAAGTTTCAGTGTGGAAAATGCTCGATCTACTGACACTTGTGTGGCTGGAATTGCTTAAGTTGGTTTTCTTGATAAATATTGAAATATTTATCTTTAGGTGAACGCTTTTCGCCATCAAACGCTTCAATGCAATTAACAAACAATATTTTACTTTATGATGGAAATTAGTCCTTATATTTTCAACTCGTCTTTACTTATTTTCATTAATGATTTAGATCTTCTTGTATATTAACATTAAATGAGATTTAGCTAGCTTTTTTCCTTATTCTTATAGCAGGTTTGATTCCTGGTAGAGGTAACAATATCTAGACTTGGCCTGCTCCAATCTTGGGTCCTAAGAAATTTCGTGTTCTACAACTCTTGCTATTCCAAGTATTTATACTCTGTATATTCTGTAATTTTGCGCAAAAGCATGTATCGAAAAAGGAATTTCCGACCCTTTAAATTATATATATTCTTGATAAGCATCGACAGCCGAGTCTGTCCGTATAAGCGAAAAGATCTCAGAGAAGATAAGAGATAGAGGTTTGACATGTATGGGGCATATATGTATTTCCAATACTTGCAGACAGATCAAGTTTATTTTCAATTTTTGCCACGCCCCCTCTCTCCCCACTTTAGAAAAAACGTCATATCTCCCACAGAGATATTTAGTAATTAGGATTATAAATATATCCATTTGACAAAGGAGTGGTTAAGATTGGATGATACGGATCGATCGGACGAGTTATAAAGAATACAAATAATTTTGATTTTTTATATAAAAACTTCGTTAGAGTTTGTGTATAGTTTGATTTCACAGAGTTTGATTGGTCCGAAATATATCTTTACCGTATTTTTCGTGATTAGTTGGGCGGCACTTGCTTATTTTTAAAAAAGGGTTTTGGGTTTGGGCTTAGTATGGTAAATCAATTGGTAACTCAATGTCTAGTTGAAATGAACCGAACCGAACCATTTTATTTTTCGGTTTTTGGTTCGGTTCAGCATTTTTATAAACAGACTCGTTTCAGAACCGGTTTTTTGCATCCTTGATATACAATGCATTATTCATGCCGTTCGATAAACTATTTTAATATTATAAATATTTTTTGAGACTCTAATAATAAATTAAGCTCACCACTGTAACTCGTCATCCTTTAAATATATTTACGAACTCAGAACATCAGTACTCAGTACTCTATATTCAACACTTAATACTTTTGCAAACTTAAGCCAAGTAATCACGAGCGTTCACGAGCCTAAACAATTTATACAAACTGTTATGGTGAAGTTTCTCTGTTTCGTGTTCGGATTTGTCTACACACACAATAATTTTCGTTGGTAGATTCAAACCCATTCTTAGCGATATTTTGTTCTTGTTTCTATAAAAGGGGATCATGATTTTTACAAAAATAATTACACAGCAGGATATATAGTATTTGGCTATGATTCTTACCCACTCTAAATGACCCCCCCTATCTAGGGTATTAATATATAATTTATGCCAACACGTAGCCGCCATGTAGGCCCTGGCCCAGGGCACAATTCCATTTCATTCATGTGTTGTTGCTGTTGCTGTTGCAATCATTGAACATCGCTTGCCAAGTGTGTCGTTCCGCAGCTACTGCACAGCACGAGAGCCGCTCGCAGTACAACCAAAATATAGTTAACATCGCCAACCACATCGACCACGATCAATTTGCATACAACGTTGGCCGTTTTGTGAATGAAATGATTTTGGTGTCTGTTTTTGTTTTTGTGGCTTCCACTTTTTCGTTTCTGTTTTTGTTTTTTTGTTTTTTGGCCAAGCCACAACAAATTAATGCAGCAAATGCAATAAATTGTTAAATTTTATTATGCTGCTTGGCCAGATACAGGGTGCCACGCTGCTGCCTACGCACCATAGGCCACCACGTCCAGTGCCCACTCAAAAGTATCTGAGAGATACGCAAGACAAACTGCTACGGTGTAGCGGCTAATTCGATTTCTGCATTGCCAAACGATTTGCTGCCGATTGTTGTTTGTGTTTTGTTGATATTCGGGTCGCCCACCAGAGTTGGGTTTCGCGTTCATTGATGATTCTGTGACATTTGCCTTGTCAGTTTTTAGTTTGATTCATTCATTTAATTTTCTCGTTTTTTTTCTCTCTCTCCTGTTTTTCTAGCATTTACCATTTCATATTAATTGCTGGCGATGCCAAAGCCGTAAATGTGATAATAAATTATTACAGCAAAAGACATTTACTGGGTGGGCGTTTCATTACAGGCAACAGCAAACAGCAAACAGCATCAACAACAGCATAGATACAAAATCAGATACTTGAAGCGGCTTGTTGCCTTTGTGACCTGTTCAGGTTGTTGTTGTTGTTGTTGTTGGTTGCCAATGCCTTTTAATTATATGCAGAAAAAAAAAAAAAAATAATAGTTGATTATGTGACCGCAAAACATTTCCTGTCTAGGTTTCAGTTAATGAAATATCGTAAAAGCCAAGTGACAGAAATCTCTTTTGATTTAATAAAAGTACTTAAAAATGGAAATCTCCATAAAAGAGACTATCGCATATTAGCCAAGATCATCAGATTAGATACCTTTAATCGAGTTTTATGAGGAAACAAGCTGTAAAATTTGTAATAATTTAATTGAAGCTTATTAAAATTGAGAGGAAAATCTGAGTCGAAAAAATTTTACGACCATGGAATTTAAAATAGACCGTAAGAAGTATAAATGAATAGACACACATTAAGTGAACAGTTAAGGGATCTTTAAAACCCATGTAGATCAATAAAGATAACCATTTCTCAAGGAAATTTAACATAGTGATAAAATCAACACTCATGGTTTGGTCAGAATTGATAAAAACTATGCCCTACCCTCAACTTTTTAATTTTTATCAATGTAAAGTCAAAAGTTCACTACTGATCGAAATTCAAGGCTTCAAACCCCAAAAGTAAAAGTATTTTAGTTAAAAGAAAACGGCAGACTTTTATGATCAACTAGCCGTATATCCGGCGATGATCGAGTCTTTTAAGTGATCTGAATATGTATCTTATGAGAGGGTTTATATATTTAAGATTGAGGTGAACTCTTCCAAACTTGCTTAGAACCAGTTTTAAATTAGGAAAGTTTCTTACTTCATATATCCAACATTCCACTCCTACTCACCCTATTTCACGTTCATAGCTTGAATATTGTCTAAGATATGTCTTTGATTATCCTGATTCAATCTGGTTCGGATTTAATCTTGAGCCATAAACATCTTTTGAACCGATTTTCAACCAAAAAAGTTTTTAGCTCCATTGGCCCAACCTACACAGAAATAAAAAGATCCCCGTAGAATAGATATTCGAAATATCTACTTTAAGATCCATTTATAAATATCCTTTTCACATTTTTCAGCTCTTTAAAGATCAATGAAATATTTCTGATATATCCTTTTTAAAAAATCGACTTCGAAAATATCCAATAAATTTCAAAAAAGGATAGTTAACTATCCAGTCCAAATGGATACCGATAATATCCTAAGTATCATCAAAAACTATCCTTTTTTTCTCAGTGTACATACAAAATTTCAGTTCCACAGTTCACACAAGTAAGAATGTGACAGTCAAGTGCCCCGACTTCAAAATACCCTGTGCAAGTAATGTGGTATCGATGGCTTTGATTTTCTAAGTTAATATTGAGGTAACTTCTTCGACTGAATTTATTTTTGTACATTTTTATACTTTGTACCGAAGGTACATAGAGTATATTAAGTTTGTGCAAAAGTATTTAACAGGGAGAATAAATCATATCCGACCCTATAAAATATTAATATTTTTGATTGAATCAACAGCCGAGTCGATATATTCATGTCCGTCCCCCTGTCAGTCCGTATGAACAAACAGATCTCAGAGATGGTAAGTGATAGAGGTTTGACATGTATGAATTTTTTTATTAAATAACAACCGCAGCCAAGCTTCCCTAACAATCTCAGTTGGCGTGTGTGCTTTAAATTTTTCCACAAGGAGGAAGCGTACTTTTTAATTCAAGCCCCAAACAAAGGGTTTAATATTTTTTTTTTTTTTTTTTTAATTAATTACTTCCTACCCCCACTTTTTTTTTGTGAACGTGTTCTTTTGTGTTAATTTTTTTTTTTAAAAAAAAAAAAAAATTTTTTTTTTTAATTTTTTAGGCGGGAGCAAACCCCCAACCCCCCCCCCCCCCCCCCCCAACACTAACCACTGGACTTACTTGCAGGCACTGGATCAAGTTTTTTTTACAATATATCGGAACAATCTTATTCAATTAGAGTTATTTTGAATATAATATTCGAGCTTTGTTTAAGTAGTTTATGGATAAAGCAAATTTCACTAACCGAAAAAAATTCGACAAAATTCGAAATTCAACATATGGGCATTTCCAAAAAAAGGTCCACCAGGGCCAAAAAAATTAAAGTGGTTAAAAACAATATAATTGATCGAATTTTTATAGGGAAACAATCAAATTAAACTAATGTTAGCTAATCTTACATTTACTGATAACCCAATTGGATATATTCGGTTTTACGGCCGTGGTAGAGCGATTTTACTCATTTTGACATTAAATTTGCTTAATTTTTTGGAAAAAAGTGACTATAGATTATATGTACTTTCGCTATCTAAAATCTTTCTGATGGTAAAAATGGCTATACAAGAAGGCATAGGAAACCATGAAAAACTATGCCAATGCAATTAACTGTAAGTTTTTGCTTCGCATTATAGCAGAAACCACATAAATATGATGATGGAAAAAATGTCACGTTCGACATGTCACGTATCGACAGAGATAAATATTTTTTTAAAAAAATGTGCTCAAGATTTTTAAATCAAATAATATACATTTCAAAGAACTATTCATTCATAAGATATTAAAACTATTTGGGTTTAGTTATTGTGTTAGGTTTCACTAAACTTTGTCTTTATATAGCTGCTCGCGAAAACCACTTCTGTTTTTGTCACGTTCGAATAGCTTCAAATTTTGTCATTATTTTGGAATCCGAATTTCACTTGCTATGCACTTTAACACTAATTAAAGTGCTTGCTAAGAGCTATATTATACAGTAAAAAACAAATTAAAAATTCGATTTATTTTGACTTTTTTTCATTTTCAAAGTGTACGACGGTCACGGTTCGACAGAATGGAAATGCATGTTTATAAGAATATGGGTTCATGAATAATGAGAAAGAACCATTGATGATTTTATTAATTAGTTCCTTTTGACGATTACACAATTTAGCAATTTGTCTATTTGCAAAGCAGTTTCTGTTCTAAGGGCAACAAATTAGATCCAAAAAAAGATGTTAGAATTGGGATTGAAGTTAAAGTGCGAGATCGTTTTTCTAAGAACTTTTCAAATATGTACGTTCAAACCTTAAACCATCAATACAAGAACCTGTATGTTTGCTATTACGTATTTATATTGAAAAATAGCAAAATAAACATTTATAGCAGCTAGAAAAAAGATAATCGGCCTTGTTCTCAATTCCACTTCCACAAAAGTTTTCGGAATGTGGAATTGATTCCTGTTCCTGATTCCTAAAACGAAGGACTTTTTCGGACTAAAAAATAAACGCTACCCACGAAATGAAGTTAAATCATAATTCTTCGATCATTTTAAGATGTTTTAGTATCCCAAAATATTACACGAAAATATTTCTTAGAAAAATGAAAAATTCGTGTTTTGAATTTCACATTGCGGATGGTCCGAACAGTTCGGCATTTCTCAATCGATAGTCGTCCATCGTTGATGAAAGGGTCGTCAGTCCATTAAAAAATGATAATTTTATACAAAAATCGAGTTAATTTCGCATGTGACCAATAATTTTAAGGTGATGGCAACTGGGGAGATATAGCGCGCACTAAGAAAGAAAATTCGGAAAATTTCACAGCGACATAGGTAAGAACGCAAAAGTTAAGTTAACGGCTGTAGCGCTTAGAAAATGGTGTGGACTAAGCTGCTTTGCTAAGAGCGCGAGAGAGAGTGAGCATGAGAGAGATCACACCCACACAAATTAGGTATGTGTGTATTACAAATATACCATGGCTTTTTGAGACAGATGACAGCTGCAACATGTGTTAGACTAAGGGGAGAGGTAAGAAAGTGTTGCGTTGGGAGATGGAAAGGAGGATGGGGAAAGAGTTGTGAGCGGGTGAAGAGGGGTGGGGAAAAAACGGGAAAGGCATTTTGAATTAAATTATAATTGAAGAGTGCTGATGCTGCACTGAAATGCACATTGGGTCCTTTAGGACAGGATGGACGGGAAACATTACAATTCCTTAAAATCTTAGATGTGGTCAAAGTCCCGGCGGGTTCAGCTGGTATTGTACAAATGAAAAGTATAACTGTTGACATGAAAATAGTCAATTACTGTTGATTACAATTACTCAATGGTAAAACTCTAAGTTCGAATGACTTGATTGTTTTCAGATATGAGATTTCAATACAAGAATTCGCATGATTTGATCGAAATCGAATACGGAAATAGACCTGAATAACTCCCAATTTTTATACCCGTTACTCGTAGAGTAAAAAGGGTATACTAAAGTCGTGCAAATGTATGTAACAGGCAGAAGGAATCATTTCCGACCATATAAAGTATATATATTCTTGATCAGCATCAACAGCCGAGTCGATATAGCCTTGTCCGTCTGTCCGTCCGTCCGTCTTCGTCTGTATGAACACCTAGATCTCAGAGATGGTAAGAGATAGAGGTTTGACATGTACGGGACAAATGCTTCTTTTATCTGCACGCAGATCAAGTTTGTTTTAAATTTTGGCCACGCCTCCTTCCGCCCCCGAAATTTGGAAAAAACGTTATATCTCCAACAGTTTTAAAGATAGACAATTCGTACCTTCTAGAGATAGTTAGTAATTAGCAAAATGAATCGATTTGCCGAAGAAATGATAAAGATCGGATGAACGGTTCTCAAGTTATGAGCAAAAAAGTGAACCACAGCCCCCGCTACCACCCTCCCACCCTAAAAAAATGTTGCATACTTTTGGATGACTAAGGGGAACACTGTTAAACATGTTTTTTCATGTGTAACGAAGTCGGTAAGATCCGACTTTAACTTACGCTCGTTTCTTCTGTAAAGGTATTTTGACTCTGAACCGCAAATTTTAACGGATACTTTTTTCAGTTCTTCGTGCAGCAAGCTCGCGACCCGCTGAGCTAAAGGAGGTACTCGAACTTTAAGTGTTTAGTTCATACACTCAGAACCGAAACTGTACCGGTAAAATGTTTAGATAGTTTGCGGTCTTTTCGGTTTCTAAAAGTTCGGTTCTCCGAATACGCCGCGGTGTACGGTACCGGCTCTGGTTGCAGTTTAACTCCCCTATATCTCATTTCCATTTACGCTTGCTCTTGTTCGCAGTCAAATGGTCTTGGAAGTATCCCGTGTTCAAAGGATCTTCCCTAAGTAAAACCCTGTGTATCAGAGAAGTACAAAACACTTTAAGACACAAAAATTCTTACTCACATTTAATCAATCAACAAAACTCAGCTTTGAATATATCAGATCGTACCGGCAAACTCATCGAAAAATTGAGCTTGAGTTTTTTGATCGAACGATTAGGTGTTCGATCGAACAAAACTCAGCGTTGAACGGCCAACCGGACTCTCTCGCTCTCTCTCTTTCAATATCTTTCAGCAGCGCAGTCTCAGCCACTGCCTCTTTGCAAGAGTATAATCATACGGGGTGATTCTAGCTCACTCAAACTGATTGAAATGAAGACGAACTGAGTGTCAACAAAATGATTCAATAAGGCTGCCTTCACCTGTGCCTGATCTGTGGCATTATTTCCCGAAATTCTATGAATTTGACGAGCTATCAAATTTGAAACCTAACAAAACGTCAGGATACTAGACGTCATTCTCATATTTATCAGTGTGAACCCTAAAACTCAACGTCGAACATGTTGTGTATGCAAGTTTGATGCATAGAGCGCAACATTTTTTGCCATTGAACGAAGCCATTCTTTCTGCGTACCTCCGTAGCCTCATTTAATCCTAAGAACTTGACCGCAGCAGATTTCCAATTTCGTATATATTTCAATTTATTCTGTCAAATAAATTTAGATCATGTCACCTTCAAAATGCACATAATTCCCCCCAATCACAAATCAAATGCAGCATGAACAATCTTTCCTTGCACTTAACGCATCAACTGTTGCCCAAAAGAAAATCAAAAAAAAAAAAAAAAAACAAAACAGACACCAAATGATGACAGCCAAAATGAAAATTTATATGGGAAGCCATAAAGAAGGCGACGCATAAATAACAAGGCGCGTCCCACTGAGGCATGGAACCTGAACATGGTCGTCGCACGCGCAGCTAATTAAATTAAAGGCGATTCACGGGTCCGTTCGGACCCGTTATGCTGTGGGTGGGAAAACTACTTTGTGTGTGAAATTTATGTGCCATAATTTAAACTGCAGTTTCCCACACCCACCCAGCACCAGCACCAGCACAGTCCAGCCCAGTTAGTGCACCCACTTTCCATGCCAAAAAAAAAACACACTCCAAGTCGCGTGGCCAGCAACGCCTCCGATCTGCTGATGCGGCGATCTACGGATCTGTTTTTGGAGCGAGTTCAGTTGAGTGACCCGCCAACAGTGTGTGTGTAGGACAATTCGGCACGCGACTCTCCAACAGATCGCACGTCACTCCTCCACAAAATTCTCCGCGTGCTCTTGGCATCGACAAGTGTAGTAGGGGACGATGTGGTCGTCGCAGCGTCTGCTGGCAAAAAAAAAAAACAAAATACTGTTTTTGCGGGGGATGTTTGTTTTGTTTGTTTTTCTCACATGCCCACACCAAGAGGCCGGGCCGGGCCTGACCGGCCGGCATCCATCCATGCACACCCACCTGCTCGCTGCTCTGGCCAAATGTCGGTCAGTTTCTGAGCGCGGCGGATGAGTTCAAGGGCGGACTCTACTCTAAACCTTTTGGCACACGCCACAGCCCACTGGCTTTGGCCGTTGTCGAACGCCTCGTCGCCATTTTTTGGCCCACGTTCTTGACAAGTTGGAGGAACTTGCACTTTTTCTGTTGGTGTTTGTTTTGGTTTTGGCTTTTTTTTTCTGTCGATCTCTGCGTGTCATTTGGTGGACGTGGTCGTGTGCCGACTCAAATAAATCAACATGTTTGCCTGCTCTCCGCCTATCTTAGGCATCCGGTTCGCCCAGGCTCAATTTTAAATAGTAATTTTTTTCATATATTTTATTTTTTTGCCTTGCATTATGCAAACGGCGACTCAATCAAGGCACTTTATAGGCGATTTCGAGGTTTTAATTTGCAAACGACGACGCCGCCTGGCGCATTGTTGCTGCTTTTGGGCCATGTCAGCGGGTAGGTGCGACAGAGAAAGGTAGTGAGAGCAGTTGAAAGGGGGGAGAGACGCTGCAACAACATGGCAGTCAACAAATTTACGACATAATAATTTACATTTATCTGCCGCAACGAGGCAGCCCCAGCGACAACAACAACTATAAACTGGATCGCCATATTAATGCGTGTGTAGACGATATTTTATTTTTATTTTTTTATGCATTATTAATAACAAGAAAGGAAAAGTCATCTTTGCCAAAGCCGAAGCGAAAATGTCCTTGCAAATTGAATGAAAGTCGAAATGTACACAGGAGGAAAGCTAGTTGTCCATTCAACTCAAAATAAGAACAAAACTTTTTATTAAACCCCAGGCCACAGAAAGACGTGTAGCTACAAAAATGGGCGATGGCGCAATGCGCTAACACGCCATTTCATACGTTGTTTGTTGTTCCTCAGATAAAGTTCGAAAAAAACCTTTCTGCTTAGAGCCAGCTTAAGGCTGTGTAGACACCAATACGAATGAAGGAAGTATTTCTAAAGCAACAACAACCACAAGAAATAGAAAGAAAATAGTTTATTTCCAAGTGATGTTCGTGACATGTGCATCTAGATGTAGCAATGTACTTCATCCTCATTGATTTGAAAACAATGTACATGACAATTCATATTAAGTATTTTTATCGCATATGGTCACACTTAAAAATTTTGAAATAAAAACAAACTGCTGCAAAAAACAGTTAAATCTGAATTGTTAATAATTAAACCAAAAATTGAAAATATTGTTTGTGCCTTTGGTATACAAGACACCTGCAGACATTGGTGAAGATACAGATGCTGAAGATACAGATGCTCATACTAATTGCTCTAGGTCATTGCTTATGCTGAGTTCGCACAGGCAACTAATTTGGCTAAAATGTGATTCAAATTGCCTTGATTATTGATTTTACTGTATTTAAAACTTAAACTATAATTTCATATGCAATTAATTTGATCAAATTAGGCTGAAAAGTTCCCTAATTTGGCCTATATACCAAAATTTTCATCGAAATTTGTCTCAATTATTTGCCTGTGTGAACTTAGCTATAGTCCTTTTTCTTAATCTCCAACCATAGTTACAAGTGCTTGCGACAATAAATTTTCCTCCTCGTGAAATGCTTGCTTTCTTTTTTAAAATTGGCGCGCAAGGGACATATCAACAAACTAGCGAGTCCAATAGGGCTGTCAACTTACTTTAGTGCCTTTTTCAGACCTGCCGGTGTGACCGTAGTGCAAATGCCTAAATTCATAATCCATCTACATGAGACAACCGATTGCACAAAATCCACCTAGTTGCGAAATCTAGGTGGATTTCGTTTTGAACAAACCAGGACATGAGAAAATGGCCCTTACAATGCTAGCTCCAAACATTGACCTTTGAGTCTGTTTAAAAAAAATTCCATCTTGTTTATAAGGTTAATTTACACAAGTAAGTGGGGAGGTATTTCCGTCTGGCCCCATGTAGGGGGTCACAAAATCCTGGAGGATCTTTGACGTTTTGGCAAATGCCAATAGTAGTTTGGAGTAACTCTTGGCCGCCTCTTCCCGAGAGGTGAAACATGGGGAGTGCTGATGCTCTAATCTTGTCGTGGCGATTGCTGGGCAGCTGCAGATGAGGTGTTCTAGAGTTTCTGCTACTCCAGGTTCCTTACATTTCCAGCAGTGACCAGTTAGTCGGGGTGTCTCAAAAATCTCTATAAATTTTGGCCCCCCGTTGGTTTGGCAAATCGCTCGAAAAATCCGTCGGTGTCCCAGAACTTCAAGAGATTTCATTTTCTTATTTGAAAATCTAGTTAGAACAGAAACTGTTCAATTCAGGTTCCATCGCTAAAAACAAAAATTTCCCTAATTTTAGTTATGGGTTAATGAATGAATGATGAATGCTTTATGATGCATTTTTTAAATTATAGTTCAAATTTAATTCATATTTTTCATAAATAAAACTAAAAATTTAAATATTTTTGGCGCCAAACATGAGGTAGAACTTGCCAGCCCTTAATGCGCTGGCTGCCAAGCAGATGGTGCCACAATCGCTAAATGGCGCCACTAATGTGGTTCGTTTAGATTAACATGAAAGCCTTTGGTTGTTTTTCCTAATAATTACTGAAACACAAATTTCAATGTTTAAACCTATTAAATAATTTATTCATTTTATGCAAACTATTCAGAAAAATAATTTTGTTTACAGTTCCAGAATTAGTTTTGCTTGTCAAAATTGTTTGGGTAGTGAATTTTGCCTAACAAAGCACGAGAGATTTGAAACCAACCGAAAGAGATTTCTGTGACACCGAGAATTGGTTTTGGGTTGGAAGGATTTCTGTGACACCTCCGCATATGCCCTATAAGCAGTCTGCATTCTCTTCTTTGGAGATGCAGCGTATAGAGCGTCAGTTTTTTGTCCCTTTTTCTTGCACAGAATTTTAGAGATTCTGCAGCCGGTCTTGCTCTTCCACTTTTCCTCTGCTTCTTTCTGCGCTATCCCTACCATCCTGCTGTATAGATTCTGTAGGAAGATGGGTATGATTTGTGTTGCTTCTTGGCAGAGGTGGCATCAATCGATTGATATTTTTAGTTAGTTGATTAGACAACTAAAATTTTAGTTGATTAAATTAAACTTGATTAAAATCAACTGATTAAATTTAACTAAAGATAAATTTAGTTGATTTAGTTTCAACTAGGTTGAAAATTGCAATCAAAGTTACATTTTCAACTATTGTTTCATTTGCAAATCGATGTACATTTTGATTTATGAAGTAATTATGGAAACCAACAATTCAAAAACTCTGTGCGGTTTTTTCCAAAAAGTTGAGTCGTTATCGACGGACGCAGTCTCGGTTGCATTATGTACTCGATGCCAAATGCGGATAAGGGGACATCATTCCAGCTCGTCAAATTTTATAAGCCCTTTGAAAAGAAAGCATGGAAAGCATTTGTGGCCTTGAAAAGCAGTTTCCTAAGCATTTAGCGGTTTTGTTACCATGGATATTCGTTAGCTGTGAATTGCTCTTATGCATTAATCCTGGCATGATTTTCAACTTGGTTGAAGGTAAAGTTTGTTTGGCAATATAACGTTATCTGATCCTCTTTGGTATTTTTCTGCGATTTAAGGATTTAACGGAAGTGGTTTGGAACATTCTTTATGATCTTGACTAAAGTTTGTACCATTGGCCATCACTGTTGTTAACCACTGATTAATATTGCCATAATCATGGATATATATGTAGTTGTGTGTGATCATGTCGGAGCTTAAAAGCAATTTCTTAAGCATTTAACGGTTTTGATACCATGGCGATCCAATATCCATAAATTTTGCTTATACATTGATCCTGGCATTATTTTCCGCTTAATTGCCATTAACGTTTTTCATTCTAACTATTTTTTTTAGCCTTTTTGCCATTCTTTTTCGCGATTTATAAAGTCGTCAGTCACGGTAAATAGGCTTAAATAACTCACCTACCACAAAGTCTGTAACTTATATCGTGTTACGGAGTGTACTTAACTAAAAATCATATACTAGTAAAATCAACTTTGAAATAGTTGAATTTAGTCAAGTTGAATATTCAATCAAGTTGATTTTATTCAAGTTGATTTTTAGTCATGAATAAAATTCAATCATTCTAAAAAGTTAAGTTGATCAACTATTAGTTTTCAACTTTTAATCAAGTTAAAAAAATCCCCACTACTTCTTGGCTTAGTGCGACCCCGGCTTTTGCAAGAGTGTCCGCCATTTCGTTTCCATCAATGCCCTGGTGGCTGGGAATCCAGTAGATTTGCACTTTGGTGGAGGTGCTGAAAAATCTATTACGCCTGAAATATAATGCAGTGGTTTGGCAGTTTGTTGCAGTACACGGCGACTCCGACTCCTGAGGCCATCTTTGAGTCGTCCGTGAAAAGGTGCGTTGCATCTTCAGCCAGTCCTGTACGCCAGTTTTCTGGTCCCAGTAATGCTGATGCGCTTGTAAAGTTGCTTTTTGGGATTATGTAGTCCGTGCTACTGTTGATACTCTCTACCCACTTTGTTTTTTCATAGCTTTGAAGCGCCATGGTGACTGCCGCGCAAACACGTTGGGCAGACCTTTTTGCTGTGAGGCGTGCTTGGATGTCTGGGGGTTGACACTTAGGATGTGTTCCAGTGCTTTTTGTTGAAGTAGTTTGGAATGGTGATCTCAAAAATCAATTTCAAAAAATTTTTCATGGCTCCGTTTTTGAAATATGAATTTTTTTTTCATTTTTTCGGTAGGTGCTTTTACATTTTAAGCCTTATCTGAATTCATAATTGTCCGATATAGTCAAGCCAGATATGAATCGAAGGGTAATTCAGCTTCCAATGATCGCATAGAAAATTAATTTAAAATCGGTTAAGAAGTTTTAATTGAACGACCAAATTTATTTCAAAAAATCTATTTTTTGCTCGAAAGTTCAAAAAAATTATTTTTATTTTTTTCTACTTAAGAATACATTTTTACGAAGACAACAAGGTATTGGTGAGGAAAATCGTGTTACACGTACGGTAGATGGATCAAATTGAGTAAAGCAACTAACAGTCAAATTGTTTATTTTGTGTGTTCACAAAAACTAAACTAGTATTTTTCTTCATCTTTTGGTCAATTTATGAAGTGAGCGATAAGCCAGAACAAAAATAATAGTCAAGAACAAATCAAAGCCGAAGCAAACAATTTATTTTTAAATAATCACGAAAATACAACATTTTTTTGCACTAAATTGCTCACAGCTCCTGCGTTAGTTCATAGATTTCGATAACGATAATAAATAATAATAATAATAAACCGTTATCTGGTTTTCTTTGTAGAAGTGTGATTCTTAAGTAGAAAAATAAAAATTATTTTTTTTGGATTTTTATATTTTTCAGGCGTTCAAAAATGAAATTTCTCGCAATTTCGAGCAAAAAATCGATTTTTTTGAAATATTTTTGGATATTGTACTCAAAAGACTAAACGGATTTAAAAACAATTTTTACGCGATTACTCTGTCAGCAACGACCTTTCGATTCATAACTTGCTTGACTCTATCTGGCCAAATTGTTTGCCTGAGTGAACTTATCTAAAGCAATGATCTAGGGGAAATAGTATGAGTATCTATCTTAAGCAGTGTCTATTGGTGTTTCGAATATAAAGGCAAATCCAATATTTTAAATTTTAGATTTATTTGATAAAAATGCAGACTTAACTGTTTGTAGCAGCACTTAATTTTAGTTTTCAAATATTTTTTAGTGTGACCATACATCAAAATACATCATTTGCATTAATATGTACATGGTTTTGAAATCAATGCGAATGAAGTAGATGGCTACAAAATCAACCTACATGGTTAGCATTGAACATGAGCAAAGCAAATGCAGCAAATCCACCTAGATTTGCAACTCCAGCAGCAACATGAAAACGCCCTTTACAGAATGATTCATGTACCTGGAACTCTTAATCGGTCACCCTTTTCAAATACATCAAATCTATTCAGAAGCAACCTAAAACGTCTACCTTATAAGTTCACAGTTGATTTCACAACTGCCAATTAGATGTACCTACAATTTACTTTGTTTTTGTTAGTTTATGTGACAAATAAAGTGCTATGTGGAGATATGAAGATGTAAACTCGATTACTAGACATAAAGGAATAATATTTTTGTACAAGGTTAATATTGACAAAAGGGACTTGTGCGAGCTTCAATCAGCCATCAAGACAAACACAGAATTAATAACAAGGTAGCGCAACCGGAAGTGCCATTTCGCATGCGCGAGAATTTATCAAACTGTCTAAACAGATTCAAAAGTCAAGGTCAATCATATTTATTAACATTTTTTTAATTTTCGATAGTAGTTTCGAACAAATTACATAGAAACATAGAAGCATTTAAGAAAACTCTCTCTTCTATAAAATAGAGACGCGGCTCAAAAACTTTTCAAATATCGCAAAGCCAAATGGTTGAATTGGAGGTGTGGCCCAACCGTTAAAATATGTAAGGCCTCCCCTTTTACCTGTAAGAGTATATGCAAAAGGCAGCGCCATGTTGTTTAATAAGTTACCTTCTTGCGATATGTCTACGTCAGAGTCACGCGACGACGACGATGTCGCCTCTTTATCAGTTTCAGTTTATTACTTGGCAAACTTTTCATTTTCATATCATTCGCAATTTGCGCAATGCGTTTTGCTGTTGAGCGACTTTTAATTTTGAACGCCTTCGAGGGGCAGGTCTCCAGCCGAGATGTTGGGTTGGCTGGCGGCGACAACAACTAAAAGGAGTTACAATGTTGACCGGTTTTTATTTTTGTCGAATAAAGTCAAAGTCAAGGCACAAACTTGGCGAGAACTTTCACCTTCTTTCTCTCTCTTGGGTGGTGGCAAAAATCGATGGAGCTAAAAATTGCCGGCTGAAAATTTAGCAAGTCAAGGCTGCTTGCGTAAACTCTCGGGGCCCGGCCAATTTTATGAATGAATAGCATACTTAGCAGGGCGCGTGCGTTATACGGCCAGGCGGAAGTCAGCTATGAATGACGAAAGCAGAGCACAAGTGAGTGTCCTTGACTGTACAACAGGTGGAATTTTATAACTTGCGGCAGTTTCTCAGCTTTTTATAGTTGACATTTTTTTTTTTTGTTTGTTTGTGGTTGTTTTGGCGCTGACGTATGTAGATGCCGATGATGAAGTTACAAAAGAATAATGTGTGCACAGATGACTTTTTTTGCACTAAAAATAGAAATGGTGCACTGTGAAAGTGTGGTTCAATGCCTGAAAGTTTGATTTGAATTTTGATAAAAATGCCAAAGATGAAATTCCATAGGCAAATAATTTGCATACATTTTGATGAAAGTTTGGCTAATTTTGCAAAACTTTTAAATTAAAACTATGTTGCCAGGGGCATATAATGGGCTCAAATATGGAAGTTAAGTTCGCTATTTACTACTATTAAGCCAACTTTTCGGCTAAATTTGGGCAAATTATTTGCTTTATTGTAAGTTATTTGCCAAATTTTTAATTAGACATAATTACAGATTTTGCAGGACTGTATACTAAAACTAAGGATCCATACGTGAATAATTTGATCAAATATGCCCGAAAAGATTCCCAATTGGTCTATTTAGCCAAATTTTAAAAAAAAATTGGCCAAATTATTTGCCTGTTTGCACAAACTTTTTTTTTTCATCAACAATTTGAGCAAATTGTTTGCCTGTTTGCCCAAAGTTTGATGAAAATTAGCTAAATAAATACGATCGCAAATTTTGCACAACTGAAAACTATATCAATGGTTTCATACGCAAATAGTTTGATCAAATTTTGTTTGTTTTCATCAACAATTTGGGCAAATTGTTTGACTGTTTGCTCAAGTTTTTTTTTTCATCAAAATAAGGGCAAATTTTTTTTTTTCATTAACAATTTGTGCAAATTATTTGCCTGTTTGCCCAAAGTTGAAAAAAATTGGCTAAATAGATTTGATCGCAAATTTTGCACAACTGAAAACTATATCTATGGTTTCATACGCAAATAGTTTGATCAAATTTTGTTTGTTTTCATCAACAATTTGGGCAAATTGTTTGCCTGTTTGCCCAAGTTTATTTATTTTTTAAAATATTTTTTCTATAAATGTTTGCCCAAAGTTGAAAAAATTTGGCTAAATAGATTTGATCGCAAATTTTGCACAACAAAATTTTTGGTCAACGAAAAGTTTGATTAAATTTTGTTTGTTTTCATCAACAATTTGGGCACATTGTTTGACTGTTTGCTCAATATTTTCAAAACAAGGACATATTATTTGTCTGTTTGCCCCAAGTTTGATACAAATTGGCTTAAAGACCTGATCGCAGATTTTGCAGAACTGAAAGTTAAAACTTTGGTTTCATACGCAAATAGTTTGAGCAAATTGGCAAAATGTTCATAAAAATTTGGTCAAATTATTTGCCTGTTTGCCCAAATATGTTTTTTTTTTAACAAAATGTGTGCAAAATATTTGCCTGTTTGTCCCAATTTTGATAAAAATTTGAGAAATTAGTCATAATGGCAGATTTTGCAAATAGTTTGTTCAAATTGTTCAAATTTTCATAAAAATAGCCATGATAACAGATTTTGCACAACTTAAAACTAAAACTATGGTTCCAAACGTAAGCAATTTGATCAAAAATAGCCGAAAAATTTCCTAGTCAATTTTTCATCAAAATTTGGGCAAATTATTTGCCTGTGGGACCTTAGCTTTAGACTTACATTAATAGTTGGGCAAATTATTTACTTGTGGGACCTTTGCTTAGTGGAAAAAAATGGCATTACAATTAAGTTAAAGTTTCCTGAAATGCCTTACACTTTCGCATTTCGGTTTAAATAACAAAAAGCTTTACATTTAAATTCCCTCCTCATTTGCTTTAAAAATAGAATGTGGCGTCTCAAGACCAGGTTATTTGTGCTTAAACTTTCCGTCTTCTAAATGAAATTATTAACTTGTTTATTTTTTGTTTATTTTTTTTATTCTTTAGCTTAAAATTTTGCCATTTTTGGCAACCAAACCGCAATTAAGCACAAATCACCAAGTTTGCCCAAAATTGGTTAAGACGCTCAAGAGCACCACAGCAACAGTCACAGCGAAGGGAAACAACAATTCCCCCTGCTTTTGTAGCTGCTGCTTTATGATGATGATGATGATGCTGTGCCCCGAAATTTGTGGTGCCTACTTTTGACCAAATTTGGTTGGACGTTTATCGCTTGTCTTTTTATTTGGTTGTACACGTAATCTTCTCTCAGACAAAAGCAATTTTGTTACTTGACCCGTTTTTCGGGTGATTTTAGTTAAGAGAGTGTCAAATGAAATAAAGTGCGTTGATGTTTTTGACATTTTGTGCAAAAAAGCTGCTCATAAAGGTGACTAAAGCTTGGCTTTGAAAGAAGTTAAGGAAATTATTTAGCTTGTTTTTTTTTTTCTTTATTTTATAAATTAAATTTGTTCACCAGCATACACCAATCATCTAACAAAAATCATCAATCAAAAAAAAGTGTTAGTCTGCTGGTGAACGAGTTTGATAGAATTTTTAGGCAACAAAGTTATCGATATATTTTTGTTGGCGGAAGGTTTGAATTTTTGACAACAAACAGCTTAATATAATTAAGAACTGACTACTAAATATTTATGACCGTCGTCACTAGCACCAACTGCTCCTGGAATTCCCCTTGAATTTTCCTTAAGACTTTGTTAGCCATTTAATGTTTGTTGTACGCCCGGCCACGGCGAGAATGTGCACATAAAATCGAATATCCGATGGCCAAATCTTTTTCCTTTGTCGAAACATACATTTACCATTAAGAAGGACTCCAATCCACGCAAAGAAGGGTCTGAAAATGTTAATTTTAACAGAGTGGCAATGGGCTAAGAGCAGAGATGGGCGAATAAGGACAATTCGTTCCCGTCCCGCCACGATCCCGACCACGGCTGTCCCGTCCCGATCCCGACCAACAAATTTCAATTCAATATCGTCGCGCCAGATCCCCTACTTCTCTAGGGTCCCGCTGGAATCCCGTCGCGAGCCCATCTCTAGCTATGAGTCCTTAATGTCTCCTCCTGTTCTTCTAAAGAAATCGTTGTGAGCGACGCCCAAGCGTGCTGCATGCCTGCCAATAAGGCAGTGACCCGTTAGGGCCCAGACCAGAAGTAAGATGTTTTCCGTTTCAGGTTAAACGAGGACCACGTGACCCTAGCTACAGCGCAAGCCGGAAGGTTATTCCATCGTTCCGTAACCAGGCGCCGGGTTTCATTCCTTGTGATTATCTTGTATGAGGATATGGGCATCCCTATCAAGCTCTTCTCTGGGAGGAGCTGAATGGTAGTGCCTTGACAAACTGTGTTGAGGTGTCCATGTACCCAGATGAGGTGGTTACTACGCGTACGCAGGGCTTCTCCTTTTTTGGAGTGGCGGCTTTTCAAGATTCCCTCCTCCTCCGCAATAACCAGTGGAGCCTTCAGAGCCTTGCACGAATTTCCGTGAGCTACTGGCGAAACCACGTCCTCTGCCATTTCATTTATTAAAACAAAAGGTATCCACATTCGTTTTGCAATTGTTTTAAATTTTTTTTTTATTATTTTTTTTTTTAAATAAATTAATTTTTTAACTATTTCATTGTTAGATTCACATCTAACACAATCACGAAAATAAGGCAAACACAAAAATGTCGATTTTTTGTCATCGATTTAGCTGCACCGTGAAAAAAACGGAAACCCACTTACATAACCCAAACCTTAAGGGATCTTTCTCACCCCCAAATGGCTTTACATTGAACAACTTTTCCCAACAATCTCTAAATTTCCTTTTTAGAATGCGAATCCCAAAATAAGTCTATCAATTGAGACAACAACACCAATCAAAAACGAGAGCGTAAGTTAAAGTCGGCTCTAACCGACTTTGATATACCCGTTACTCATGAAAAAACATGTTTAACAGTGTTCCTCCGCTCCTTAGTGTGACCGTCCGAAAAGTATGCAACATTTTTTTAGGGTGGGAGGGGTGGTACCGGGGGGGCTTGGTTCACTTTTTTGCTCATAACTTGAGAACCGTTCATCCGATCTTTATCATTTCTTCGGCAAATCGATTCATTTTGCAAATTACTAACTATCTCTAGAAGGTACAAATATTTAATCTTTAAAAATGTAGGAGATATAACGTTTTTTACAAATTGCGGGGGCGGGAGGGGGCGTGGCCAAAATTTGAAACAAACTTGATCTGCGTGCAGATAAAAGAAGCATTTGTCCCATACATGTCAAACCTCTATCTCTTACCATCTCTGAGATCTAGGTGTTCATACAGACAGACGGACGGACGGACGGACGGACGGACGGACGGACGGACAGACGGACAAGTCTAAATCGACTCGGCTGTTGATGCTGATCAAGAATATATATACTTTATATAGTCGGAAATGATTCCTTCTGCCTGTTACATACATTTGCACGACTTTAGTATACACTTTTTACTCTACGAGTAACGGGTATAATCATAACGGTTCAAGGGCTCCCGGCGATCTTTTAGTCCAAGCAACAAATCAACTGACCTAATCATCCCAAAAATTATGATAATTAAGCTTCCCCAAAAATCAAAAATACAGTACTGCGGTGCAGTATTTCTTGATGTCCAAGCTTACGACAGAGTTTCGACTAAATGAACTTAAATCAGAGGTCGGAACACTGACAGTATAAGCTCGTCGCTTCCTGATTAACCAACAATGACGCCATGCGTAAAAATCGTTTAGCAAACTTTTGTTTCTCATTTTGATTGAATCTTTTAAAATTGTCTCCCTTGTTTTATACCGAAGGACATAGAGTATATTAAGTTTGTGCAACAGTATGTAACATGGAGAAGGAATCATTTCCGACCATATAAAGGATATATATTCTTGATCAGCATCAACAGCCGAGTCGATATAGCCGTGTCCGTCGGTCCGTCTGTCCGTCCGTCCGTCCGTCCGTCCGTCCGTCCGTATGAACAAACAGATCTCAGAGATGGTAAGAGATAGAGGTTTGACATGTATGGGACAAATGCTTTTTATACTTGCAGGCAGATCAAGTTTACTTTCAATTTTTGCCACGCCCCTCCCGCCCCCGCAATTTGGAAAAAACGTCATATCTTCCACAGTTTTGTAGATAGAGGGTTTGTTCCTTCTAGAGATAGTTAGTCATATGTATCAATTTGCCGAAGAAATGATAAAGATCGGAGGAGCGGTTCTCAAGCTATGAGCAAATAAGTGAATCAACCCCTCCCCCACCACCCAACCCACCCTTTCTACAACTAACGCCGCACAATCTTAGAGAGAGAAAAAAAAAAAGAGGAAAAAAGGGGAGAGAGAAAGTAATTTATAGTTTATATAATATAATAAAAAAATAATTAAAAATATTAAAAAAGAAAAAAAGGGAGAGAGAGAAGTAATTATGGTTTTAATATTTATAATTTATTTTATAATATTTTTCCTTTTATTTTTTTTTTCAGATGTCCGGGAATACTTCAAATAATAATTGTAAATATATTATTTTCCCCTTTATATATTCGCAGTAGCCACCACTTTTATTTTTTTTTGACTTAACTAATTAATACGTCGATACTTAGACTACTCTCTTTTGCCAACAACAAACACGTGCTAAATGATTATAAATTATGTTTTTTTTTTTATTTTTTTTTATTTTTAATAAGTATATTTATTTTTAGATATTTTTTTTTTTTGTTAGGGCTCTGGTTTAATAATCAGCCCCAAGAACAATATTTTTGCATCATTACTGGAACTATTAGAATCCATCCATAGTTTTCTTTACGCTAGCAATGTCACATAACAGCTAGAAAAAAAATGCTATTCTTCTAGGAGATATGGAAAAGTTTATACTGAAGAGACAAACCGGTAACAGACTTTGGTTTTTCTAAAATTCCATCATTGAGAGGAAACGCATTCAAGTCTCCTTGTCTAAAAGAGCGATATCCCATTGATTTTGCTATTCTAAAACTATCACGAAAACGACCCAATTTTTGCCATTCTACTGAATGTGCTTGTGGCAGCAGAATAATTGATCCGCTGAGCATTAATAATAAAAATTTTTTCAAATTGGCTATTAGATAGCTCGCATTACTCACGCTTAGTAGGGAAGTAATAGCCATGTAAGCAATTTTTAAACTTTGATCCGGCGAGCAAGTTGGTCTCTTGTACCGGAAAAATTTAGGGCACACGCCAAGACTTTATTCAGCTACTTGAACGCGCTCATCACAAAACTAATTCAGTCCACGACGAAAATTTATGTGTTGGTTTTATGAAATTAGATACTTTATATCAGGGGTGCCCATGCTCAGTCAGCAAGCCACGCATTCGCTGTTGTTTTAAGGCAAATGAATAGCTGGCGCTTATACGGTCAACACGAGGAACAAAAATTTAATATGCGTGCTCTCCTCTTTTTCTTTCCTAACTAAAGTTTTGTGTTTGGCGAGTGCAGACCTGCAACAACAACATTATATATGACACTCTTCTCTCTCTCTCCTAGGTCTCTCGCAATATCGAACGCAACAACAAAGTAACTTAGCGTAGAAAGCGCTCGCCTCGCTCGAAGTTGACCGAACGCTTTTCGCTATTCACGGCGGCACACACACAAGCAGACAAATTGTTTGTAGTTGCTCTAGCTGAAATATTTTGTGCATTTTTATTTAATTCCACGCGGCCGTAAGCTCCATCTGAGCACCCTGCTTTATAGTTTCAAAATACGTGATTGTTTCAAGAGCTGCATACAATATTTAGGTAATGAACTTAATATTTCCCCCTATTCCAAGGAAATTCCGTACCTGTTTCATTTAGTTTTGAAGTGGAATCTTTTAAAAATAGCCATTGAGAAGAGCTGTAGAAAAATTAGTAGAATAACTGAAACATTTTATCTACAATAAAACTCTCCAGTACTTGATATATTCAGAGAAGAAGCTACCAGGAGGAATATTACGATGAAACAGGCGTAGTTCAAGAGCGCATGACCTATGAAATAACTATTAAAGGTTGTACGATTTACATATCTTGGGCATCATTAAGGACCTTCTTTGATATAAGTGGTTTTTAATCGAAATTGCAAAATTTCACTCATCTCAGCAGGCTTAAAAGACAGAAAAAAATAAAGCAGAACTGGTTGTGACATCTGCACAATAGAATATATCCATCGTGCTTAAACAGTAATGCTGAAAAAAGAGCAAAATGAATGAACGGGAGGACAAGTGTTCTTCTTATTGTTGTTATATAGCGAGAGCGGATAGAGTCAGTGCAAGAGAGCTGCAATCGGCACTCAGTCTATGTTATACCTAAAAGACACTTTTGGATACTGATCTTTACTAATTGGTAGTCTAACGATATGCTCCTCTCATGATCAAAGAGAATCAGAGCCAGAGGCTTCTCCCTTTATTCATTTTGGCAGACAATGTAAAACTGTTTAGACAGTGTGACCGCAGAAAGTTGAAAAAAAAAATGATCCAATTGTTTCATTTTCTTAGATAACCGATTGCCTCTCAATTCATTTCGAAAGCCAATAAGTCTGGCAATTGTATTTTTTTGGTGGGGTTCCACCCACATCGCTTAACTCTGTGTCTAATTACAAATTTGATGAATTTTGACATAAACACGAATATTCATAAATACAACAACAAATTTCCCCAATATCTACCCAAATAGGCATAAGCCCAAGTCCAAGTGTGCGGGGGTTGGTTTAATGGTTGGTGGTTGGTTGCGGTGAAAGTGGGTCAACAAAATAGCGACAACCATTGAACAACTCATGCTCTATTTATGCACTAATTGCGAGGAGATCTCTGTTGAATCTTTCGCCACATTGGCAAATCGGCTAAATATAAAACGCGCGCCTCACTGAACTAATTTTAAAACATTTCGATGAACATATTTAGCCGTAAAGCCAACGAAAACTCAAAACGTTCATAATTTGTTGCTGTTGTTGTTGTTTTCCCAGCATTTAGCAAAAGACGCAGTAGGATTCGAGAGATTGACAGCAGCTGGCTGTGTGCTAATCAGCTGAGAGAGTTCATCTCGCTCTCATTTGGCCCGATGATGCAAATAGCAAAATAATTACAAACAATTTTCCACGCCAAGTTCATAAATTCTCGTGGCGCTTAATCAGCTCAGCAGTTTGTGTATCTGCAGAGATCGGTCAAGGTAATTATAGACACACGGACCAAACTTTTGCATTTTGTCATGATTTGTCCATTTGCTTTTGGGAATAAAAGGAAAATGCTTTGAATGCCATTTTAATGACTTAATTTATGGGGCAATGCGTTTTATTTTTCGTCTTTTTTTTTGGTTTTATATTTATATGACAATGTCGGCCACAAAAAGTTAATCCCTCTAAATGCCGTTGATAGTTTATATTACGATTTGTTGGGGGGGAACAAGCAAAAGACATTCCAAAATTTCTAATATTAGAAATGAGATAAATGGGCCACATTATTCGATACGATATAGACACACTGAAGAGTTGCAGCGTCAATTTTGCTTTTAGATGATGTTGTTTCAAAGTTTGTGTTGGGGAAATGACTAAATCTGTTCGGTTGAGTGCTTTAAGACTAAAGGACTGAAGCTCTTAAAATTTGATAAGCACTTAGAAACTAAGAAGAAACTTGAGCAACAAACTGTCCCTGATTGTGCAAATGAAATCAGCGAACAAAACTCAGCGTTGAATAAACTCAGCGTCATACCAGCAAATGCATCAATCGGTTGATTGTGAGTCGGCTGAATGAACATGTTTGCTAGAAAATCGCCGGTCGTGCCCACCAACAGTATTACTTCTTATTGAACTCTCACAAAATGGTTTCATAAAGAAATCGCTCTATTTCTACGAATTTACTACTCTTGTAAACAATGGATTTGTCAATAAGCGGCTAACTGTTTCAGTTTATACTGAGTCAGGACTTTTGACTCAGTCAACTATGAGCTTTTAGTACATAAACCGGATCAAGCAAAATTTATGTGATTAATAACAACCTGTTTTTTTTTTGGTGTTTTTTTTTTCTTTGGGGGGTTTTATACCTTTTTTAAAAAAATCTTATCTGAAAACGCAAAGAGTTTTACCTACTCTGTTTTTTGTATTATGTTACAAACAGTTTAGAGAAAACAAAAAAATTTTCACTGCTTCAATACGAGGGCTGTTCAAAAAGTTCTCAGCCTTCAAAGTGGATGTCAAAAAAAAAGGTATAGCGCTGTCGGTCATGATTCCACGTCTCCAGGTTGTGTGAAATGAAAACTAAAAGCGGGGTTATAATCAGTATAAAAGTCATTCTGGTCCGACGCTCGAAAATAATTTTGTGATTTTTTTTTGACAATATGGCGGCTACTGAAATGTTAAAATTTGATTTTGGTACCTTTTTTTTAGTTTAGTGTAACAAAAAAAATGGTAAACAATTTTTTAAAACTATGATTGAGAGTCAGTCCAGAATGGTGACTATTTTGCGTCGATTTCACTTTGAATCATCAAAATCGGTTTAATGGAACTGTAGATTTCATGGCCGCCAGTTCGAAAAACGTGCTTTCGGGATAAATAAGTTTAAAGTTTGAAGTAATTTAAAAATTGCTTGTTATATGGAAGACATTGGTCAATCAAAAAGGCTTATATCTTCTAAAGTATTTCTAATTTCAAAAATCCTTTTGGGGCGATACTCTCAAATATCCAAGCTATAAAAAATTAAAAAATACAAAATCTAAAAAAAAACGGTGAAAATTGTGTATACCCCCTTAAATCAATACTATCCAGCTCCCTTAATGTACTATCTGGGGTTTCCCAACTTAGTCATTTAGGACCCTGTCTATATAACCTTTTTACTAATGATATCCCGCAGGTTTTATCCCTAATTTTTTGTCGTACAATGACCCTGCATCTCTTCTCCTCCTTCAATCCGACTTAAACTCTTTTCTCACCTAGTGATCGGTTAATAGCCTTCCTTCTAAACTCAGCAAGTGTAAATACATGACTATTAGTCGTAATCAACCATATAAAGTTGATTATATAATTGATACTATTTCTTTGGAACGAATCTATAAAGTGGATGATACAATTTGTTCTTAAATTTTGTTTTAATAGTCATATATCGGTCATCGCAAAACAAGGCAATGAGAGTTCTCTTTTTTCGATGGTCCAAGGACTTTATTGACGGTACTGTCATACGTGTTAAGCAAGGCCTCTAAGTCATTTAGGGTGCTCACATTGTTCACTTGGGGAAAAGTGTAAGCATTTCCAATAACAATTTACTCTGAACAAATTGTGCACAGCTTGCTCGACCCAGACCCTGACAACGAAAAGTCGGGCACTTGTGCTCAAACAGTGTGCCCCTATTTTGTCTAGAATAATTGTTATAATTCTGTGCTAAAAGTGTAATACAAATTTAATCAGTTTGTCATTGCTCTCAACCAAAAGTAAGACCACCATTATTATTCGATTCGAGATTTGCTACGAAATGGGGTAACTAAAAATGTCGACTGAGGGTAGGCAGAGTCAGCCACAATCGACTCCTAAAAAAACGAGAGTGTCTACCAAGTAAGCTGTTTTAAACTTATAAACTTTTAAGTTGTGGTAACTACGCGGACTTCCTACTCGAGAAAACAAAACTTCATGGTTTTTAGCAGGTTTTTCACATAGCTTGATCTCGCTTCCGTTGATGAACCCAATAAAGTGGGGCAACTCATGAAAA
Organism: Lordiphosa stackelbergi; assembly: GCA_018904235.1. NCBI lineage: Eukaryota > Metazoa > Arthropoda > Insecta > Diptera > Drosophilidae > Lordiphosa > Lordiphosa stackelbergi. Next base: position 34,694 of record JAEIFU010002261.1, read on the forward strand.
GTACAATTCACAAGTTGCTGACGCTGAGCTTCATTGGGCCATAAGCCGCAAAAATGCTGTAAATATCCTTTCTTAATCATGGTTAAAGTTCGACCATCAGCCATTCCAAATATTGTACACATTTTTTGAATAGATGCACTGCCTCCAGAGGAGCACAAATGAAACAACACTATGGCGAGCTGTAAATCAATTGGCATTTGATTTTTTAATCCAGTTGTTGCAAAAACTTCGTCTTCCATTAACAATTCCAGCAATAATCCGAATTGGTTCCGAGCTACGCGCAAAATTTGCTTAAAGCGTCGCTCATCAAATGAGGTGAGGATGTCAATTTGCCAACTAATGATTTTGGGCACGTTAGAGATATCTCCTCGGCAAGAATATATGCAAGCGTCATCGTCCTTAAAGTCATCCAACAACTCATACATTGCGAAATCAAGCTGGTTTGGTCGACATACATCTGCAAAAAACGCCAACAATTAAACGTGCAGATAATTACTAGCAAAATACGCACCTTCAATCATTTCAACTTTACGATTCAATTCAGTTGCTTTCCATTCAAGAAGAATATCTTTAATGCTTTTAGTTGGCATTTTTTATTTATGTAATTTTTTCTCACCAAATCTCGAAAACATAACAGGCGGAATGTCAAACGTAATTGTGCACAAATTTCGAGCACAGGGGCTGCTCACAATACTAGTGAGGCCAAACTGCTCAAGTGCCTATGTTCAACAAAGTGAATACCCTAATTACATTTTTTGAATCTGCTAAAGGCACAATTCAATATTTGCTTGCTTGTAATTCTCAAGTTCTAATTCAACGCAATGGCTATTTATATACAGGCAACAGAAAATTGCGCACGATTCGAGTAGATTTGCAACACGCAATCAAAACGTACATTTTGGAATCCCACACGTCACGTGTGACAACCAGCTTGCTAAACAAAAAATATATGAATTCAGTACTGATGTAGAGCTACATTTTTCGTGTAGAATATCCACACGCGCGTGCGGGATTTCAATATCCAAACGTTAATGTAGAAAACCTAAACGTCCGTGTGGTATTCAGATTGCTGCATAAAAAATGTAGAATTATTTGGGGATATGAGGTGATTTTCTAATGTCGTGTAGACTTTACGCAGCATTTAACTTTACTACATTTGCATTCAGATTTTTCATTTCTACACGCCGCGTGTGAAAATTAACAGTGCGAAATACATGGCGATTAGGTTTGACGTTTCTACACGCGCCGTGTAGCCAATTTTGTTTTCTCTGCGTATAACTTGCGGTATCATATTTTCTCACCTTAATCCTCCTTGTTTGTAATATAAAATAAATTATTGTCGTTCCTAAGTAGGCACTCTTAAAGTTAATAATTAATAAAAAAATAAATGTTCTCTCACTCTGCATACCCCATGTGCGCTCGGAGGTTGTTTAATTAGAAGTTACTGAAATGGTCTGCCTCTTTAAAGGTTTATGCGTTCGCAAAGATCAAGAGTAAATCACGCAAAAAACTGACCTTCTGTAGCCGTCTTAGTTTGGAGCAGTGTCCGGCACCGTTCAATTTTCTGTGTATACAAGTAGCAATGTTCATCCCCTGTAGCAACGGCGTCGATACACAGACACTATACGAGCGTACACTGCTCTTTTTTAAAAAAAAAAATTTTTTATTTTTAGAGCGCTCTCGCGTGTCTAAACGGACACAGGCAAAGGCAAAATAAGCATGTGTGTTTTGCCGGACACTGGTTTGGAGTCTTGGTTATTTGTTGTGCGTCATCTTGCAAAGCGCTGAAACACTCACAGCAGCAAAGAGTTCAATTTGTTACACTCAAAAAAAAATCAATCTATATGGGATCAAATCAATCCCAAGCGGTAATGAAAACAACGTAATCCCGGATATGCTTGACCGGATCAGAAAAACGATTAAGTAATTGACTTAATCCCTGGAGAGATAACTCTTCTTCCTTACCTCCGCCAGGCCACATGCCATAGGACATCCTCATGCACGTTAAAGACCTCATCAGTTTTGGTGAATTTAAGACTTTCTGAAAAACAAAGAAATATAATATCATGGATAAAGAGTCGTTGGGGACAGTACAAGTAGGCAAAGGTCGCTGACGATTTGGTAGAGATACCAATGATACAGCTGTACGACCAACAAGCCTCCACTGTGTGTGTTGTGTTCCTGCTTTTGAAGTTATGTACAAACAGCATAATATTGATGGAAAGAAATTAATATATAAAAATATTTCGAACACACGACCATTTGCACTGAATACGAATGGAATGGCATCTCATCGCATCCATCGTTTGTGGCAGCATGTCTGAATGGTTTCTTACACTCCAATTTATTGTCATGTGATCTCGAAAGCGATTGTAGTAAGCACATTGGGAATGATACAAGTTCGTTGGAAGGGGCCAACCCTTAAAAGATTGAATTGTGTAGAATATCCTGGAAGTCGAGATTGAGTTTTCAAGCTCGTGCCGTGCTTACTCCAAGATTTTAAATGATTGAAAATGTCTATACATTTTTTTCTGTATCCAGCATGACCAGCTGCAACATTCTGTATGCTTCGTTTTACAATTCATACATACTTTTAGGTAGTGATGGGCGCATTGTGTTATCATATATACCGACTGAATCATGGTGAGAACTGTATAAACTTCAGTAGCGAAGAGACCTCCATCAAGAATTCTTCAGAAAGGTTAGGTAGAATGATCTAAATATAAGACCAGAGAAGAGAGAGAAGAAGTGCTGAACAACTAAGCTCCCAGAATTTCTAACGTGTTCGACAGCTAATGTGTTCTTAAACTAAAGCGAAATCTAGAAAATTATATCTCTTATTATGCTTGCTTTTCGTATAATAACCTTAAGTTTAAATACTTGAAAAAAGAAATCATGAATTTTAATTACCTGCTAGAGCAACAATGTTGCAGCAACAATGTTGCGGGGAGCAGTAATAAACTTTTTTGATTTTTGCCCTGTCCCATACGTAATTCATACGTAAATTGCACAAACTTTGCTTATCGCTTATCAATTTGGGTATCTACGTCACAGCTTACACAGACACAGATACAGGATACAGTTGGATACATTTGTATCTATGACTATCTAGTTAAGCGATAAGCCTGGGTAGCGTCACAGTCCACACATTGTGTGCGTCAATCAGCATAATATTGTTTATACATACATATATATGTCACTTGGCTAAATATAGCCAATCCAGATACATATATTATAGCTATAGATACCAAAAGATATATATTCACATTTGATTAAAAGGCCGCGAACTGCTTTCACACACGGAGAGCGAGCGAGAGCGAGAGAGAGAATGAGCGAGGGGGGGCCTGGCAACGGAATGGCTAATGACTAGAGGATCGAAGGCATCCATGACACACTTCCGAAGTTACATCATTAATTTTCACTATTTCCATTTGACAAAAGACTGAAACAAATTTTGTCGTGTTTTGCGTCTATATATCTATATCTATTTGGTATAAGAATCTGTGGAAATTCTCGATATAGCTTGTAATTTTTTGATGTTCACAGCGTTGTGCGAGTGAAGTGTGTCACGTACGTTTTGTATGGATTTTTATTGATTTAATGGCCCATTTCCTGATGTATTTATAGATCTCGATTCCCTGATCATTCATGACGTGCCACAAAATGTGTAGAAAAAACTGCAAACAATTTCTATTTTCGGGCCAAGCACAAAAACACGCTACTATAGATAGAACGGCCAGAATGTGTTTACTTAGTGTGGGAGTCTGTTTAGATCTGGTCGAGATCTCACCCATCTTCGACGACGTCATGGTTTTTTGGCCATTTTCTCATGAACTTGACGTCGGCCAATAAATAGTTGGAAAAGCATTTCTTTGCTTTTCTTTTGTTTACGAATATTCGTTACGCGAAGGCATAAAAATAGCTGGAGCAGAGTCTAAATTTGGAAAAACAACAACATTTGCTGGATAATTCTTTGGCTCGTCATATCTCATGCCGGAAAGTTTCTAGGATGTGACAAGACATAAATCCCTACCAACTCTCTCTCTCTCTGTCATGACATGCTCCAATGCAGCAGCCGCAGCAGCAGCGAACGCTTATAAAATATAATTTCATTCTATATGAAAAATGCAAAGTGACAACATAATTCGCCAGTTTATCATAATCAAAATACGCCTACATTGTTTGGCCTGACTTTGGGATTGCTGCATTTGTATAATGAAAGCGACAGGCGAACAACCAAAACACTTTGCAACGCCACACTCCGGACAACAACAACAACAACACCAACAACGCACAGACAAAGACTGCCAGGCCAAGTGTGCGAAAATAACTTCAAATAGTTTCGTTTTTTTTTTTGGTTTTTCCTACATGAAATTTCTGCCAGCTTAAATTTGCACATTTTGGTGACAACCAAATGTTTTCCTTGCATTTATTTGCTGATGCCGTCTAATGATGTTAATCTCATGGCAAATTAATGCTCAACACGAAAACGTCTTCTAATGCATCCAGAATGAATCACCTTAAATGTTCGTGTTAATTATGCAAGGAATTGTTGGATTTGGTAAGAAATGCGCTGACAACAGTTTTAATCAATTTTGATCAAATACTCAAGGTGTAAGATGCCAAACAGTTTAGTTTCTTTCATATTGTAACCGTTTTAACTACCTTTAAGGAGGGGCTGGTAGACCGTACAGCTGTTTCATGAACTTCCCAGTTCAATCTACTAAATGTCTCGATTCCATAGATTTAAAAGTTGTTAATTTAAGTACCCTTTTAAAACCGTACGTATGTATTTATATACTTTGGGCAAGAGGTAAAATGTTTGATCCTTACAGGCAAAAAACTGGTCCAAGCGGTTTTTAACGTCCTGATTTGAGGTGAAGGTTCTCCCATCCAAAAATATTTTGCAGAGACCGGAACAAGTAATAGTCCGAAGGTGTTAAGTCTGGAGAATATGGAGCTACAAAAGCTTTTGGCGAGCCATCAAACTTGTATGAGTTCTTAAGTTTCGTTCTGTAACACCATGAGGAACCCACATGTCAAGGTTCATGTGCTTGTGACAAATTTAAACTTTCAGCAATCTCTCGAGTTGTTATTCGACGATTTGCATCGACCAAGCACTTTATTTTATCCTTCCAGGAAGTGGTGCATCCTCAAAATCGAAATTGCCGGTACGCAATTTTGCAAAGCAATTTTGGGCATCGGCGTTCGGTCAACACATCTTCTCCGTACAAATGACATAATTTTCGCCTTGCATGAACTGCTTTTACCCTTTAAAAGTAAAACAGTAAAATATGCCGAAAATGCTGTTTTCGATCTTCCATCTTTGATAGGGCACCAAACGAAAACTATTCCAAAATTTTTACGAAAAAGTCTTACTATATCAGCTGTTCAAATATTATAACGGTAAGAAGCGGTTAAGTGTGAAGTTGGCTGCGAAAAAATTCAATAAGAGCAGTTGTTATCATCAAACGAACTTGAAAAAACGGATTTGACTCGAAATCAAATGATTTTTTTAAAATGTAAGTAAAAAAATTCCATTCCAAAATCCAAACTGAAATTGAAAAAATCTCTCACTAATACAGTTAGGCTTAATGGGAACACACACATACACAACTTACAAATTTTTTGCGGTGAGTGTTTTTGCACTTGGAATTTCCAACCATTACAGCCAGTATCATTTCTAAATGAGACGGTAGCTGTGAATTGCAGTCAATAGGCCAAGACAGCAATCAGTCGCCATTGTCTTCTTCTTGATAGGCCCGCCGGCATCACAACCGTTCTGACGGCTCTCCGCAACCAATGTCCGCCAGTCGCTTCTGTGCGAGCTGGCACCAGTTTTTCACGCCAAGCTTGGAAATATCTTTGCGCACCTGGTCGTCCCACCTTTGCCATGTCCCAGTTCTTTCGCATTCCATCTTGTAGACCATTTTTTGGGAGCTTGTTCATCCATACGGGTGACATATGTCCCAGCCAGCGCAGCCGCTGTTGCTTTATGGGCTTGACTAGACTAGTATCCCCATAGAGCTCATACAGTTCGTCATTCTTTCGGATGCGAAAATCCTCGCCAACTTTCAAAGGTCCATAAATCCTCCGAAGAATCTTTTGCTCGAAAACGCCAATCGCCGCCTCATCCGCTGATGATATTGCCCTCTGCGCCGTATTGCAGGACTGGGATGATAAGCGACTTGTATAGCGCTATTTTGGTTCTTCGCTTGAGGCCTCTGCTCTTGAACTCCCTACTGAGCCCGTAGTAGCATCGGTTTGCGAGCGTGATTCTTCTTCGGATTTCCAGGCTGATGTTGTTGTCGCCGAAGTCCTCTTCAACTTTAAAGTTGTACTCTCCCATTGCAACAGATTGCCCAAGACGCGTGTACTTCTGTTTCGAGGACACTAGGTACTTCGTCTTGTCCTCGTTCACCGCTAAGCCCATCAGTTCCGACTGCCTCTCGATCTCTGAAAACGCCCTGTCAATATCATCGGCGTATGCGAGTAGCATTACATCTTTATTAAAGATGGTGCCCGATCTGTTGGCATTTGGGCACCGTTGGAGTATGTACTTAGCAGATTAAAGAAGTCACACGATAAGGTATCACCCTGCCTAAAATCTCTTTTGGTATCAAAAGGCTCGGAGAGGTTCGTTCCTATTTTGACGGAGCTTTGAGTGATTCTCAACGTCATCATGCAAAGTCGAACGTACTTTGCTGGTATACCAAAGGTAGACAGGGCTTCAAAAAACCTTGACCTTATCGGTGTGTCGAAAGCGGCTTTGTAATCGACAAAATGATGGTGATTTTTGATTTTCAGCCGCCATTGTGGTGATGTTTTATGTCCTTTTTTTACAGTTGTATGCGATCCTCTCGTATTTGGTTTGGACTGGTAGGTTTTTTTCTGTGTATGAACTATTATTTTGTAAGGCATTCATGCATTGGCTATGTTTAATCAGCACTTAAGCTTAGTTACCAACTACAAATAATTTGCCCGCATTCGTTAGCCAAAAAGCCTTTGCCCATGATTGTGCACCAATTTTAACCAAATTTTTTCCAACAAGTGGGAACATCCGTGCGCAAACATGTTTGCCTGTTTGCTAGTTTGCTACTGCAAGCAAATTGCTTAAACATAAAGACCTACTTAAATGATCACTTAAGCAGATTGGGCAAAAAATTTAACTGGTCCTAAACAGTGTTAACACTAACGCAAGTATTTGCGAAGGGGAAAAAATTTGCGAAATTTTTTTAAAGAGCAATTTTTTTATTTGCACAATGGGCTCTTTTTTTTTTGGTATTTAAGAGCAAATAATTGCTCATTTGAGAGCCCTGATTTTATAGCAGAGGCTAACTTTGTTTGCACAATACGTGCAAATATTGTTATATAACCAATGCAAAATACACAAACCAATTTATAGATATTCGATTCTTAGCGTTTGATTCCAAATTACTTTTCATAAGCTTTACCTCGAACGTTTATTCGGTTTAGGTTTAAATATTTATGCTCTGAACATAAACACAAATCGGACCCAATGTATGTTTTGGTCACAAATGAATATTTTACAAAAATTGTTTCTTCTTTTTATTCGGTCACTCAATGGCGTCCATTTCGTATAACGACTTATTCGAAATGGAAGCCTCTCTGGTCTTCCAGCAAAGCGAGCGCACCTCATGCATTGACAAATTGTCCACTGCTTGGACAAAGACTCAATATTTGTGTTTCGAGTTGAGAAAGCCACAGCCTTGAGAACGGACCACAATTTGTTATTATTTGTTCTTGTGCCCCCCCTATTGAGTTTTCAACATTTCTAGCAGCCCTATTTCCTGTACAAAGGTCAGGATTTTCATGGGTTCTAGGTTACTGATATTGTTTGGGGGTAAAATGTGTATCCCAAATCTGCTGAGTCTACGCCTCGCTAGAGCATCGCAGTGTGTTAGTATATGCTCAGAGGACTCCTGCCTCACTTGACTATATCTGCATAGTTGGGTGTTTGTTATTCCCAACTTGTACATACATGTGGCTCCGCAGTCTGCAGTGGCCCGTGTAGGGCCCTGTCAGAATACTGAGGGCATTCTTTTCTTGTTGGATTAACTTTCGGAATCTTTTGAGAATTTTTTTATGGTGTGTAATTCAATGCTTGTAAACTCCCCTATTGCTTCAGACCTTTTCTTGCCTAATCCTGCTTCCTTGGGGCGTCAGGGACCTGTCTGTGTACCACTGCATTGTGTGTGTAGTGTGTGTTTCTAGTAAGATTCATTCTCTCTTATTACTTTTATAGACTGTGAACTATCTGTGGAAGTGGTACTCTGTCATCATTTCGTCTATGGGGATTTCCTTCCCCAGGTCCACAGTTTGTAGTCCAATGGATTCAGTTCTGGGCTAACAGCAGACCACTCATCATCATTTTAGCCGTGTTTGAGTTGTTTTTGCTGACTTTTTTGTTTGCAAATAATGTCCTGTTGAGGGGCTACACAACCTTTTCGAAAACGTCGGATTGATACATTTTGTGGTGGTGTAAATTGGGGTTGGTGTTCAGCCGTCTTCCCTTCCTGCAGTCAAAACATTTATTGGCTCAGGTTTTCTCCTACGCATTTCGGCAATTATATTGAATTCTTCAGGGAGTTCTTTCATGTTTTGCTGTTTTCTTGATGTGATTGTCGGTGGACCCTTCGGGACATTGTATGTATTTTATACATTTTAGCCAAAGTTTTGTCTTCTTTTTCATAAAAATAAAACTTGGAGAACCCTTCGTAGGCGACGAGCCATCAAAACATTACATAAGCCGAATGGCTACCTCTTTGAACTCTCGGAATGAGTTCGGACGCTTGTTTTGTTTGTTACCTGTTTTGTGAAAATTTTCTTGTCAGTAAGCAGAATGCGTATGTGGGCATTGTTCAAGCACTTCGATCGATGAGTGGCCAGAGAGACTTCGGCGGCCATTTCGAAGAAGTTGTTCTACTATTTGTAGCCACTGAGTGACCGAATAAATAGAAGAACAAAGTCTTAAAAAATATTCATTCGTGTTCCTTTGATGACCCAAAAACTGTGAACCAACTTAATTGCAAGTACTAGGTAAACAACCTATGTAATAAGCAGTTCCAGTTAGGCAAGGGAAAGACACTTATATTACAATTGAAATAGCCTGCCATCATTTAGTTCCAAACTAACACCATTTGACGATGATGTTTCCCAAGTCCTATAAACATTTATGAAAATTATGAAATTCTCACCTTCGATATATCGAAATTTTGAGGCCCCTCTATTCATCACCCTTGATTGCTGTTCCACATCCACAACCCATGGAATATTTTTTTTTCTTAATAATTTTCGCTGTTTAAATTTCTAATTTGTGTTTTTTTTTTTCCTGTTCGTTTTATTTAATTTTTATTTGTTGACTGCAACAATTTACGGCAACATGCCAAGCTCATAAAGCATATTATGATGCTCATAAATTAAATGAAATAAAATAAAATATAAAGAAACAAAATTTGTTATTTATGTGTGTCTCCGTGTGTCTCTCTGGTCTCTGGTCGCTGGGTGAAAATGTACAATATGAAATTTCACGCATTATCATCAAAATGGTCTCAAAAATAAAACTAAATAAATTTATTCACACTTTAACTCCAATGCCCGAAGATGACGCCCACTGGCCAATGGTTTATGGTTTCGCTATCCAAATGCTTAGAAAATGAAGTTGGCTTGCGTAATGCGCAGCTGGCGTTTGGAAAAACACAATGCCCGGCAGTCGCAGTCGTCGTCAAGTGGCAGATCGTACAAAGTTTCCATTGGCCCGCCTGGCGAAATAGAAAACAAAACATCTCCGCAACCAATAACAAGTGAATGTAACTCACAGATTGAGAGATTGTGCCCGAGCGGGATGGCAATAAACAAGTTGCAATGCAATCAATACGCTTTTAATTACGGCCCACACGAGACGGGACTCAAGAGTTGCCCTAACAAAAGTCAACACCATTTATGGGCAGGCAGCGGACCTTGGATTGGCATTGGCTTGTCTCTCACCAGTTTACAGTGAATATCAGCATCGCTCAATGTTTGTTTGTTTGTTTGTTGTTTGGTTTGTTGTCTTTTCGAGGCGCGTGCCATGTGTCATGCGACTTGCGACTTGCGACTATCTAACGCCTCTGCCTCATCAAGTCAGCGTCGTCTACCTCTACCCAATTGACCCACGCACGACCAAAACTGCGAAACGGAGAACACACAGGCCACGTTCTCAATGAGATAACACGGCATATAGAAAACCCACACGACTTACACACACACACACACACACAGACAATTGGCATATAGGCAGATATACTACTTACTTGAAAGGTGTCTACAATGAGGGATCTACAAATAGGTGGAGGTTATGATTGAGGTTGGATCTGGAATATGACTCCAGATCCTATCTAAAGTGCTCAGTCGACACACTGCTGCTGCTTGGCCAACAATGCCGCCGAGCAAAACGAACTTCGCTATGCTAAAATGTGAATGTGTTTTTGACGCCCCTGCTTCAAATTTATGTTTAAAAGATGCCAACACAGAATCGGCAAAAGGCTTTTAAATCGAATTCGAACTGATTTAATACTCTCAGTCGGACTTAGATTTTAAATGGTCGCTTTCGATTTCCTAGTACAGCGCTTAACTTCTAACTGTTACAGTGTGCTTTCAGCCCAGAGGATCGATAGTTTGTACACTCAGAAAAGACAACTAGCAGAGTTCTAGATCAGTGGTGCCCAAACTCACGTTATCAAGCTTTGCGCTTGTGTGCCTAGCAGCGAAACACGAAGTAAACGTCATGACGTCAAACATGAGCAACAAGCAAACCAACAAATGCCTTGTGAGAGAAGAAAAAAAACGAAAGCACGCGTCGTGAGAGAGCAAGCCGCTGAGCGTGCTATTTATAGAACACACGTATTCTCTCTCTCTCTCTCTCTCTCTATGCGTGTGTCGGCTGCGACGACCGGCAGAATTATGAGTTCTTATCCCATGGGATAGGCTTTTGGCATTTTGGGCACCACTGTTCTAGATCAAGGAAGTTCAATTTTTTAAGTACCAAACATGTAACGTTCTTAAATCAAGAAACAGTAAGCCGAAAAGTGCAAAATATCTTGGAGTGAAGTTTGATTTCTTCAAATTCCCACTTTTTTTAATTGGTTGAGCTACAGTAATACCACTCTATTGATCGCTCCTGCATCTTTCCAGCTTTTTTTTGATGCAATACATAGACCCAATTTTATTTAAATGAGAAGTGCATCAGCTTAAACCAGGGGCCGGCAAAACACACATGCTCATTTTGACGTTGCGTGTGTGTGTAATCCTGCCACACTAAAACTCTTTTTAAAAATACTCTAAATTGGAAGTGTAAAAAAATGCGCTGATTTGCATGAATTTGATTTTAATTAATTGGCTTTGCAAATATTTAGGGACTTTGGTGGATAGATGGAATGTAGAAGTCATGGGCAATGCAAAATCTTACTGTTGGCTTAGCAAGAGAAAACCGATTATTGACTGCTGATATGTGTGCTTGCTTGTGACTGTCTGATACACACCACATACATCATTCATCCCCCAACAACAAAATCTACACTAAAGCCGATGCAAACACATATTCGTGGTAGGCGAGGACTATATGCGCTGCTATCCCCATGCGGAAATCGGCATAGCGACATTTTTCCGTCGACATATCTCCGCCCAGTACATTTTGACGGCGGAGATATATCGCTTTTTTCTGGCGGAGATATGTAGTGTTGAAACGATATACCTTCGCGCGGAGATATGACGTTTCATTCTTTGTTTTATAGGCGAGAGGAGGAAGAATAACTAACAAAATGAAAATTGGAAGCAAAATTGTAAAGAGAAGCGTTCATAACGCCGGAATAATGAAAATCGAGATCAACTGTTCATTCTTATATCCAGAAAATAGCTCTTGAATAAAAGTTTTCATACTTACCGTACCACTATCTTCAAACTTTCTTGATTTAAATATAAAATGCCCCATTTTTTTCTGAGTGTAGCTAGAGTAACTGTATTGTGACTATGATAATATACGAAATAACAAAAAGTAGGAAGGAAGGGTTTCTTCCACACCTAGATTTGAACTTATCGTTCCGCCTTCCTGATCACTGTAGTGTGTACCAAACAGAGGTGGTAGCCATCCAGGAGCTGCCACCTACCTAAGCACACTCACGGTTAAGGAAGGAAATGTATTTATATACTCAGACGCTCAAGCCGCCCTTAAAGCACTTGACTCCACATACCAACAATGCGCAAACAACTTACGGAATGTCGCTCATCTCTGAATGAGATCGCATAGCATTTCAGTATACACCTTATATGGCTGACTGGTCCATAAAGTTTACAGTTACCAAGCTCCTTTCAGGGAAGAACACTATAAGGGATGCCTACCTACACTCAAAAATATATTTTCTAGATTTTAGAAATTCGCCATAAAATTAATTTTTTTCTTAATTGTAGAAAAAATTACTTGTTTATAGACATTTTTTTCTAAATTTAGAAAGCATAACCCGAAAATTAGATTTCTAGAAATAAATTTTTAAATTTAGAAACTTATTTTATTTTTCTTAAATTTAGATAATTTTTCTAGATATTTTCCTAAAATCTTCTTAAATTTAGGGCAGATTTGCCCTTGAATTAAGAAAGTAAATGCATAGCACGATTT